>VZQC01004060.1:15316-221929 GCA_009823505.1 Rhizomys pruinosus | reverse complement strand
CCCGGGTCCCGCCCTCAAGGCCCCAGCTCCCAAGCTACTCGCCCAGGTGGCTTCTGGGTCTGCCTAGTGTTTTAAAAGTATTAGAGACAAGCAGAGAATGGGTGTGAACATTCAAACAATTTGTCCAGAATCACATGGTAGGAGGCAGGCTAAGGCCTTACCCAGGCCCTGGCATGCCAAGTGAACTTCTCTTTTTCCATAGTAGGTTGTTTCTTCTACAACTGAAAACCAGATTGCTACAAGAAGATGGTGGGCTCCCATGCCTATAAAATAAAATTAAACCACAAGGTCTCATCTTTTAGAAGAGCCCTGCCCAAAGAACAGTTTATCTATAAATTTGACTAGCACTCTCTCCCTTGTTCCCAAGAGGTGCTTGGAAACTCTTTTTTAGGAGTATTATAAAGTACTTCCTCCAAAAGAATATCAGAAGTGTAATTTTTGAGACAAGAACTGAGGGAGGAGTTCTCTGTGTTTTCTGCTAAAGGCGGATGGATTCTCTTAGCATTTTGCCACCTCTATTGGCAATTCTTAAAACTCATAATCTAAAGCCAGGTGTTCACTCTTTCTCGAACTTCTCAGGTTCTAGTCTTCCCCTTGTTCAGTAAGGCCTGTTACTAGTGACGCCTGAAGCCCAGAGCCCAGCCGTTAAACCTTTAGACAATCCATCAACGAATGTTGCTTCATTCTAAATTAGCAATCAAGGAGGTGGACAGTATGGCAGTTCAGAGCACTGGCTGCTCTTGCAGAAGACCTGGGTTTGGTTCCCAGCACCCACATGGTGGCTAACAGTCCATAACTTCACTTCCAGGGAATCCGATGCTCTCTTCTCACCTCTGCAGGCATTGCATATAGATAGATTAGATGATATAGATATAGATATAGATATAGATATAGATATAGATGTAGATGTAGATATAGATGTAGGTATAGATACAGATGTAGATGTAGATATAGATGATACAGATGTAGATATAGATGTAGATATAGATATAGATGTAGATGTAGATATAGATATAGATATAGATGTAGATATAGATATAGATATAGATGTAGATATAGATGTAGATGTAGTTATAGATGTAGATATAGATATAGATATAGATATAGATATAGATATAGATGTAGATATACACATATACATACATATACACATACATATACATATACATGCAGCAATACACTCATACACATAAAAATAATAAATAAAATATTTAAAATCGATATCAACTCTCTCCTCTCCACTAACACTGTTCTAATCCAAGCCAATGTCATATTTTCATGTAGATTTATTCTATAACCATTTAGTTGGAAGTCTTCATTCATATCTAATACAGTCTTCATATAAACATCAGAGGAATCACATACATAGATATAAATACACATACTTATGTTTACATATATAGACATGCATACAATCATATATATATATATATATATATATATATATATATGCACAATATCCTTCTGCAATAAAAGCTTTCAGGAACTGTCCATTGCAATTAGAATAGAATTTAAAATCTGGCCTCTGCCTACATGATCTGCATAATCTTAACTATTTCTCTTTTTTCTCCATGCTGTTCCAACACCTTCTCTAGTCCTACACACCTACTGCCTAGTTCTCAAACTACTAAGCTGGGTTTTTTTTTTTAAATCCAAGACCCTCTGATAACTTGTTCCTGCTCTTTTATAATAACTTTCCAACAGTCTTTTGCCTTATAAACTACGAATTATACTCCCAGGACTGCTTGATATAGTATTTCCTCTGTGAAAGAACTTATCCTGACTCCATCCAATAATCTGGTTGCAAAGAAAATAATTCCCATACTTTTATGCACCCCTCATGTTTTTTTGAGCACCCTCAGAATTCTTAGGTTTTTGTGTCCTTAAAACGTTCCAAGGGATTAAAATTGATGTGACTTGAAATAGCTGACCAAAGCAGTATTATCTACTGAGAGATAAAGACACTTATTTCCTCATTTTTCCAAGGTAAGCTTCCTTTAATTGGTGGTATATGTCAGTATCCAAGATGAGCAGAGGGGTTCCGGTCAGCAGTGTTCTACTTTAGATATTTAGTTGGGATTGGAATAGTACATCGTGTTTATAGTCTGGAATTTCTGCTCTTCCCATAAGGAAATTATATGTGAGTCTCACACTTAAAAGCCAGTAAGTACTGTCGTTCTTCTCAAGTGGGAAAAAATGAGAGATCACAGATCACATGCTATGTAAATAACCTACTATGGGTTAAGCTTGGTGGTAGAAAAACTGTCCTTTCTTTTGTGGCAAGACTTATAAAAAATAATGTGCATGTATATGAAAGAGAAGTAAGAGGTTGAGCAATTCATCCCTGTGCCTCAGAAGACACTGGGGGGCAGAAGATACAGAAGGTCATGAACATGGGATCACCACAGTGCTTGGTAATTAGAATCTCGCCAGTCAAGGGAATTCTCAATTTGCGACTTTGAGACACTGATCTCTGAGCTTGAAGTATAGAAGATGTGTGTAAACACAGCACACAGAGAGGAGACTTCCTTCTCCACATGAGCCACTTCCTTGACATGGAGTCAGTGGGTTTGGTTTTTATTAATTGCCTTCCCCGAACCCCTGGCTTTCATAGCATATTAGAAACAAAATTACACTGACAACCAATGTAGAGGCAATATACCTCCTAATTGGTGAGACCTGTCAGTCTGGTCTTTTGCACTTGAAAGTAAGTCTTTAACAGTCATAGCCTGGGTTGGAAATTGGCAAAGAGGTAAGGACCCTCTAACCACAAATATGTGGCAGAGGGAGAGAGAGAGATTTAAATTCTGTAATAAACAGTATATTTTCTGTCCGTCTTATGAGAAATGTCTCCTAAATTTGCCAAAATAAGTGGTAGGTCATTTTCCATGATCCCTACTGGTGTTCCTAGATCTTTGCAAATTGAGTAGAAGTGTGGCTTAGTTTGAAAGGTAGTTGTCAGTCCTTTAAACATCCATAACCTGTGGTTAGTTATTTCCCACACTTGCACTTCACATTTACTTGATCTGCATGCTGCTGTTTGAAAACTCTTCCTATAGGCACAAAGTCCTTTACCTGGAGCTCACAATGTGTGTTCAATAAAGGTCACCAGGGATCAGACAAAACCTGACCCTTATTTCCTAAGGGTCAACCTGTCATCTCCTTGATAATACTCCTCAGATCTGTAGGTATATTGACATTGGAGTCAGACTACTTGGGTGTGAATACCGGCTTTCCCATTTACTGGTGAGAAGACTAGAGAAATACTTCAACGTGTGTACATCATCCTCACAGGGTCCTTAAAGGATTAAATGTAGTGATCTGAATGAAAGCAAATGGAATCCTGCTTGGGACATTGAAAATGCTCAGTAAGATTTAACAGTTATCCAGGCATGGTAGTGCATGCCTTTAATCTCAGAACTCAGAGGCAAACACAGGTAGTCTCTATGAGATGGAGGCCAGCTTAGTCTACAGAGTGAGTTCCAAGCCAGGTAGGGCTCTAGGGAGACCCTGTCTCAAGAATCAAACAAACCCCAAAAGGAGTTGTTCTAGTTTCTCTTCAATTGCTGTGACAAAACACTCTGACACCAACTTGGGGAGGAAAGGGTTTATTCAGCTTACATCTCCTGGGTCACAGTTCATCACTTAGGGAGCCCAAGGCAGGAACTCAGGGCAGGAACCTGGAGGCAGGAGCTGAAGCACAGGCCATGGAGGAGTGCTGCTTACTGGCTTGCTCCCCTGGCCCATGCCCAGCTTGTCCTCGTATAAGGCACACAACAATCTGCCCAGAGGTGGCACCACCCATAGTGGGCTGGGCCCTCCCACATTATCCAACAATCAGGACAATACTCCATAGACGTGACCACAGGCCAGTCCAATGGAGCCAATTCCCTAATTGAGGCTCTCTCAACCCAGGTGTGTCAAGTTGACATTAAAGCTGTCTAGCACAGGAGTTAACTACTATTTTTACTGATAAATATTTGTTTCTTCAACTATTCTTTACAGTGTTTCACAACTTTAATCCTACTGATCTTATTTCCCTGCCCATTCCAAATTTTGTTCTCTTAGTTGAAATCAGATGAGAGATAGCATTAGAGATAAAGTAGACATGGAGGTGCCTAACACTGTCTCCACTGTTCATGGGGGACAGTCAGGAAACAGGTTTTTATTCCCCAAACATGCAGAAAAAAGCCTGCTATTACCTGCTTCCCATTGGGTGCTAATCCCTGATGAAAGGCCGGCCTAGATAGGTTGACAAAATCCAAACTTCAGAAAAGTTTTTGAGCTCATGGAAGATTATATGAGGTGTATTTGTTTGTTTGTTTAATAAAAACTAGAATAGAGTCTATGCTTTGTACTTGGAATGATGCAGGAGAGAAACCAATTACTATCCAAGGATGTCAGTGCAGGGAGGAAGTAGAGGGGGCCCCAAGACTACAAAAGACAAGGTGAAGAGCTGTGGGCAGGCAGTTTGGCTCAAGTCTTATTAGATAGCCTGGGTGAAAGTATGCATCTCCTGACATGTTCTACCTGTAACATATGTATGATCTCATTCTATGTGTTTTCATCTTCTCTCTCTCTCTCTCTCTCTCTCTCTCTCTCTCTCTCTCTCTCTCTTGCCATCACAGGAACTGTGACATGTCAATGAATTATGATAATCCAGACAGTTAACTAGTTTGCTTAGGCCAACGCCTCTTTTTCAGGATCTCCTTTTTCTCTGTCCTCCATACCCCTGGGGCTTTCCTCTCTTTCTTAAAGAAAAATCATACCTGGAGAATCTGCAGTGAAGTGTACCTTCATGAAAGATGAATCTGAGGCTTTATAACAGTTCCATAGAATCTTGAATTTAACTTGAAAAGATGTCACAGCTTGTTTCATTTACGGGCTATCCTGGGCTATTCAGTTTCTCAAACATTCTCCAAGTGCAGGAAGCTCATGATTTGGGTTAGTGCCACCCTTTACTGCTTGCCAAGTCTTGTATTGAAGACAGTAGCAACAGCAGCAACAGCAGTGGCAACCACAAAACAACAACGAAAACAAAAACATGTCTTATTATCAGTGTAAATCAGGCTCTTTGTATTTCTGAATATTGGGGCTAATTCCTCTGGTTGTTGCTTCACAGAAATGGCCTACTTTTACCTTCAGATAGTAGAGAAAGTATGTCAAGATAATCCTAAAGTGGAACTTTCCTTCATTTTGGATAATTTTATTGAATTTTTATACATTTAATACAATAAATCTTAAATCATATTTAGGCCCCTTCCCCCATCTGCATCCATATAACCCTCCCCCATTGAATTTCATACATTCTGTCATATATATTAAGGCCCATGGAATAAATCTTTTCTTACCAGATGCCCCTTGGTACAAGTCTGGATTCTAGTCACCCTATCATTCCCTTAAAGAAGATCAGGTTTCCAGGCTGGAGAGATGGCCTAGAGGTTAAGAGCACCGACTGCTCTTGCAGAGGACCCGGGTTCAATCCCCAGCACCCACATGGTGGCTAAGAACCATCTGTAACTCCAATTCCAGGAGAACTCTAGTTCCAGGGGAATCCGGGACCCTTTTCTGACCTCTGTGGCATTGCACAACATGGGTGCATAGACCTACATGCAGATAGTACATTCATACACATACAAAAATAAATAAAATAAAAAAAAAGATCAGGTTTCCTTCACCCAGCAGGAATCAGTTGCCAGTAGTTCTGTGCTGGGTTTTTGTCTGACTGAGTTTTAACGGATCTTATGCATGTTCTTACCATTGCTGCAAGTTCACATGAACAAGTTCCCAGAGGCCAGTCGCATGGAAGACCGTATAGTCTTCCGTATGGTCATGTCCCAATCCTGGCTGTTACAATCTTTCTGCCCCCTCTTCAGGAATGGTCTCTGATCCCTGGGTGGGTGAGGTTTAATATAGAGGTCCTATCCAGGACTCTCCCTTATTATTTTTTCCATTCTTTTTTTATTGATGTTTTGTGTATTGCAGACATTTTCAATTCAGTTCAGGCATATTCCCCTTTCTCTTCCCTCCACCCCACCCCACCCCACCTCAGATCATGCATTCTGCCATAACTGTCCTGCATCTTTCTCTCAGTCTTTTTTTTTTATGCTTAGGAATTCACATTTTCCTCCATTAATTTTATATTACTCTAAAATATGGATATTCTCCACCCATGTATAGTAATTACACAGTCTGAAAATAATTGGTGGGTGGATTCTAGAGCCCGTTGAGAGATTCATATTATAACAACATAGCTGCTTTCAGATAAACAGAAATATAACAATAATGTTATTCGGCTTGCCTTTCATCTGGGGGATTTGGTGTTAGCATCCACAAATGAGGGAAACAATTCTCTGTTAGTCTTTCTGGGACTGTGTTACTTCACTTAGCATAATGGCTTCAAGCTCCATCCATTTACCTGCAAAGTTCAAAATGCCATCTTTCTTTACCGCTGAAGAGGATAAGGAAAAGGGTAAAGATTATAAGAGTCATGCTTATAGAATACTTGTCAGGTCCTTGAATACCCAGCTCCTCCACCTTTAAGCAGATCTCAGAAATCTCAGTAACACCCAAATAGATAAACTTCCCTGCTGGATACCAGCTATGTTGGAAGCTCATGGTTCTTGGTAGGATTCTGCTGCCTTCTTTGGGCTTTCAGAACTTGCCTTTCATTCTTTTTTCTACAACACAGTTGGGTTCCAATGGGGTCTTCTTCCAGTTGTCATGGAGATCTAGAAGAAGACCTTTGTTCTTCAGCTCCAGAGCTGCAGGACGGAATTCACATTCTGGCACCAAGCTCACAAAGAGCAGTTGGTCTGTATATTCCTCCCTCTGGGGAACTTACAATTTGGAACATATAAATAAGAAAGGAAGCATTTATCTTTATTGGACCTGTACTAGTCTTGAAAAAAGGCACATAAAAAATTTTCCAGTATTTGGGATACAATGGGCACTGCTCTCCATGGACCACATAATCCTTCCATAATGAAAGCAGTATGACTTACAAACAGCTGAGTCAAGAAGTGGGAAAGTTCTGAGACCCCTAAATAAGTTATGTGATATCTTTTGGCCTCCTGGGCTTTAAGAATAGATAAAGGAGTTGCAGATTGAAAGCTCTATAAGGACATTAGATTGAATACACAGTAATGGTGGATAATAAGATAAATTGGAAGAGTAGATCCAAGACTGAAGTAGTTAAATAGAAACTCCACATTAAAGAACATTTGTTGAGTATCTTATATTAAGTAGGTATTAGCTGTTAATCTTTTACCAGGCTTGTTTCAAAACTTGACATTTAAGTGAAATAATCATACCGCATTTAATAGTAAAGTCAACAAATACTACTTGGTCATTGAAACCATATGTTATTCTAACCACATTGTGAAGAAATTTCACATGTTTTCAATAACCACCTGATCTTTATTCCTTCTAGCCTACAATGCATGTACTGTACCATCTGAAGAAGGGGAGCTATTTATTTCAGTCCCAAATGATTATTTTAAAATACGCATACTAGATCTGAGTTTTCTGCTGTTCCACATACCTAGTGATCTATCTCCCTATGTTTAGGTGCTGTCAGTGAATGAGTGGCTTGTCACTGCCTGTCTTCTTAAGTTTTTCTCATATGACACTCTCATTGCCCATGTGCCATGAATGCCAATCAATAATTTACTTCACCAATATCAGGCCAATTCATTTCAGTGAATTGATTGGCAGGGGTGCAAACATTTCTATTTTTAACATCTAAAACATTCTTTCATATAGATTATTCCTTTTCCATTCCTGTACTTCTGAAAGTATGAGATGTTTTTCTACTCCTTTGTGTTCTGTTTTCTCAAATAGCAGAAATTCCTGTTTTTAGTATGAGTTTTTTGACAATGTCTTTGATGCCTTACTTATTTCATGGATGTACCAGTTATACATGCAACTTCTGGGGCTGAGGAAGGGTCAGGATTGGCCTAGAAGATCAACTCACTTAAACAAAGTTATTTTAGTGTGTTCCTAGCTTACTTATAGTGTAAAGCTTTTTGGAAAGGCTATATGTTTACTACCATCAGTCACCTTGTTCATGCTCTATGAAGAGACGTAATATTTACCCTGGAAACCATTTTAATTCTGTGAAATGTGTCAGGTTTACATGCGACTATACATTATACCTTATGCCTAATATTAGAAAGGATATGCACTGGGAAATTATCTAAAAAGTGGTTCTAGAGATTAGTTCACACTTACATTTTGGGAATGATTAATGATCCAGAGGGTTTTTGTTGTTTTGTTGTTGTTGTTGTTGTTCTTTTTGAGACAGGGTCTCCCTGTAGCCCCAGCTGCCCTGGAACTCTCTCTGTAGACCAGGGTGGCCTTGAACTCACAAAGATTCACCTGCCTCTGCCTCCTGAGTGCTAAGATTAAGGGCATGCGATCCAGAGTATTTTAAGTTTCACCTCAAACGATGCGGCTAGCTAGTGATAGTCTCTTGATAAACCCAAGGTGCAGAATTCACTTTTTTTACCACATTGTAGGGTTATTAAGTTTTGCCCACCTTTTCCTTTATTTATTCTTCATTCTTACCAAAAGATGGAAATGTAGTCCTGATCTTCTCAACCTGCCCCAGAGGATATTTCTTATCTTAAAATTGTCAACTACTCCATTCTGCCTTTGAGATCAGCTGTATAATAAGGAGAACTTGGGCAGAAGGGCAGATAGGTTAGCATTGAACTATGATTCCTTTGGCTGGCTTCTTAATTTCTGAATCTCACTTTTTGAAAATAGCCATTCTCTCTTTTCTCTGACTGTAGTCTGAATTTTCCATGAATTCTGTTTCGCTCTTGGACTTTCTGTACCATGTCACACATGGGTTATCCTGGAACCTAATGTCATTCCTAAAATGTAGGCTAAACCTGTGCAATCTGTTGATGAATGCTTCTAGAATAGTTGCTACTAGAAATTTTGGTGGACCGAGGCAGTAGTAATGTTCTTTGCATGGCTGACTCCTTAAACGCCCTATTAATGGTGCTGCTAGGCAGAACAAAGCTGACAGAAGAATTTTGGTTCTCATTTTTTTAAAATCCTATCTTGAATATTTTTCTCAGTCTTTTTTTCATTCTTTATTGAAGTTTGGTGTGTTTCATACAACATTTTTTAATCAAATTTAGACCTAATTCCCCTTCCTTGCCCCCCACCCATCAGAGATCATGCATTCTGCCATATATGTCTTTCTTTTTTTTGGAATTCACATTTTTCCTAAAGGGAAATTTTTATATTACTCTAAAGTATGCATACATAGCTTGAAGTCTGGTAAATACCCCTGTATTGCACTTTTCACTCAGGGTTGCTTTAGCTATTCTGGGTCTTTTGTCTTTCTATATGAATTTAAGGATTTTTTTTCCTCTAAATCTGTGAAGAAACTCATGGGGATTTTGATTGGGATTACGTTGAATCTGTGTATCAATTTGGGTAAGATGGACATTTTTACCACATTAATTTTTACAATCCATGAGCATGGGAAGTTTTTCCATGTTTTGATGTCATTTTCAATCTCCTTCAGGGATTTAAAATTTTTGTTGTAGAGATCTTTGGTATCTTTGGTTAGCTTTATTCCCAGGTATTTTATTTTTTAGGCTATTATGAGTAGGAAGGTTTTTTTTTTAATTTTTATTTATTTTTGTATATGTATGAATGTACTGTGTGCATGTAGGTCTGTGCACCCGTGTCGTGCAATGCCGCGGAGGTCAGAAGAGGGTCTCAGATTCCCCTGGAACTGGAGTTCTACTGGAATTGGAGTTACAGACAGTTCTTAGCCGCCATGTGGGTGCTGGGGATCGAACCCGGGTCCTCTGCAAGAGCAGTCGGTGCTCTTAACCGCTAAGCTATCTCTCCAGCCCCTGAGTAGGAAGGTTTTTATGCATACATACCTTGCCTCCATATACCACAATTACAAAGTCTGAAAATAAGTGGTATGTTAATTCTAGATCCCATTAAGGTATTCACATTATAATGGTATAGTTGCTTTCAGGCAAAGAAAAATATTTGCCAGTTTGCCTTACTACTAGGTATTTGGTGCTATCATCCACAAATGAGGGACACGATAGTTTGTTTGTTTTTCTGGGACTGTGTTACTTCTCTTAGCATAATGTCTTCTAGTTCCATCCATTTACCTGCAAAGTTCATGATATTATCTTTCTTTACTGCTGCATAGAACTCCATTGTATAGATGTACCACATTTTCTCTATCCACTCATTGGATGAGGGGCATTTGGGTTGGTTCTAACTCTTCACTATTGTCAAGAGAGATGCAATAAACATAGATGTGCATATATCTTTGTCTTAGGATGAGTCTTGTGGGTATATTCCCAGGAGTGGTATGACTGGGTCAGGTGGTAGACTCATTTTGAGTCTTTTAAGGGTTTTCCACATTGATTTCTACAGTGGTTGTACCAGTTTACATTTCCATCAGCAGTGGATGAGTGTTCCCCTTTCCCCATAACCTCTCCAGCATTTGGTGTCTTTTGTTTTCTTGATCTTGGCTAGTCTTATTGGAGTGAGATGATACCTTAGTGTGGTTTTAATTTGCATTTCCTTAATTATAAATAAATGATATGGAACACTTTTTTAAAGATGTTTCTCAGCCATCTTTATTTCCTCATTGTGAAGTCTCTTTTCAGCTCTTTACTCCATCTCTTGAGTGGGTCATTTGTTTTCTTACATCTTTGTTTTTGAGTAGTTTAAATTTTCTGGATGTTAAGGCTCTGTCAGATGTATCACTGTTGAGGGTTTCCTCCCACTCTGTGGGTTTTCTCTTCACTTCCTTGATTGTGTCTTTCCTGTACAGAAGGTTTTGCGTTTAATGAGATACCACTTGTCAATTGTTTACCACAGCTGCTGTTTGATTTACAAAGTCTTTTCCTATGCTTATGTCTTGTAGGTTTCTGGCAATGTTTTCTTGCATCACCTTCAGAGTTTTGGGTTTCACATTGAGGTCTTTGATCCATTTTGAGTTGATTTTTGTACAGGGTGAGAAGTAGGTGTTTCATTTTATTCTTCTACAAATGGTGATCCAATTTTGCCAGCACTATTTGCTGAAGATGTTGTCTTTCCTCCATTGAGTCTTTTTGTCCCCTTTGGCAAATATGAGGTGGTTGAAATTGTATGTGCTCAAGTTTGGATCTTTAATTTTGTTCCATTGGTGTATGGGTCTGTTTTTATGCCAGTACCAGACTGTTTTAATGACTATAGCCCTGTAATGTTATTTGAAGTCTGGTATAGTGATTCCTCCTGTATTGCACTTTTTGCTCAGGTTCACTTTGGCTATTTGTGGTCTTTTGTTTTTGCATATGAATTTAAGGATTTTTCCAACTCTTGGGTATTTTAATTGGGATAAGATTGAATCTGTATATTAATTTGGGTAGAATGAACATTTTACTATATTAATTTTTCCAATCCATGAGCATGGGAGGTCTTTCAATCTTCTGATGTCTTCTTCAATCTTCTTCAGGCATTTAAAATTTTTGTTGTAGAGATCTTTGGTGTCTTCAGTTAAGTTTGTTCCTAGGTATTTTATTGATTTGAGGCTATTGTGAGTGGGAAGGTCTACTTGTATTCCTTCTCCAGTTGCTTGTTGTTGGTGTAAAGAAAGGCTAATGATTTTTTGAGGTTAACTTTGTATCCTGTCACTTTACTGAAAATATTAATCATTTCTAGTTTTTTAGCATCCCTTAGGTAAGCTATCATATCATCTACAAAGAGGGATAGTTTGATTTCCTCATTTCCAATTAGTACTCCTTTAATTTCCCTTTCTTGCCTTAGTGCCCCAACAAGCATTTCAAGCACTATGTTGAAGACAAGTGGCGACAGGAGGCACTCTTGCTGAGTTCCTACATTTAAGGGGAATGCCTCTGTCTTTTCTCCACTTAGGATTATGTTGGCCGTGGGTTTCTTTTATATGGCTTTGTGTATGTTGGGGAATGTTCCCTCCAGTCCAATTCCCTCTAATAAGCATGAAGGGATGCTGGATTTTGTCGAAGGCTTTTTTCTGTGTCAATTGAGATGATCATGTGGCTTTTGTCTTTCAGTCCATTCATGTGTTTTATGATATTTATTGATTTGCATATGTTGAACCATCCCTGCATCACTTGAATGAATCCAATTTGGACATTATGGATGATCTTTTTGATGTGGGTCTGTATGCAGTTTGCAAGTATTTTGTTGAGAATTTTTGCATCTATGTTCATTACTGAGATGAGTCTATAGTTTTCTTTTTTGGTTGTATCTTTGCCTGGTTTTGGTATTAAAGTGATGCTGGCTTTGTAGAAGGCATTTGGGAGATTTCCTTCTGCTTGTATCCTTCTGAACAGTTTTAGTAATAATGGTTGTAAGTCCTCTATAAATGTTTTTTTTAGAATTCTGCTGTGAAACCATCTGGGCTTGGGCTTTTTTTAATTGGAAAATTTACTATTACATTTTCAATTTCCTCATATATTATGGGTCTGTTTAAGCTGTCAATCTCTTCTTGTTTAAGCTTTGGTGAATTCCAGTATTTCAGATATTCATCCATTTCTCTTAGATTTTCAAATTTAGTAGAGTATAGATTTTTTTAAATATTCTGGTATGACTGTCTGGATCTTTTCTCTATTGTGATGTTTCCCTTTTCATCACAAATACTATTGATTTAGAATTGCTCTTTCTTCCTGGTTAACTGAGCTAGGAGGTCTATCCTGTTTTTCCTTTCAGAGAACCAGCTTTTGGATTCATTGATTCTTTGTATTGTTTACTTTGCTTCTATTTCATTTATTTCTGCTTTGAATTTTGTGATTTCTTCCTGTCCTTTGGGTTTAGGGTTCATTTGTTGTCGTCTCTCAAGTGTTTTTAGCTGCGGTGTTAATTTATTTATTTGTCCTTTTCTTGCTTTTTTAATGTAGGCATTGAGGGGGTAAGGACTACTTTTAAAGTATCTATAGTTTTTGCTGTCTTGTATCATCTTTTTTGTTTAGTTACAAGAATGTTTTTATTTCTTTCTTTATTTCTTCCTTGACCCATTCATTATTCAGGAGTGTGTTTTTAGTCTCCATGTGTTCTTATAGATAGTTGGGCTTATTCTGGTGTTGATATTGAGCTTTATTGCACTGTGGTCTGATAGGATGCATGAAATTATTTCAATTCTTTTGTATTTGTAGAGGTTTTTTTCTGTGTCCCAATATGTAGTCAATTTTGGAGAATGTTCTATGGGGTACTGAGTAGAAAAATATTCTCTGGTGTTTGGGTGAAATATTTGGTAGATATCTGTGAGGTCCATTTGGTATGTTGTATTGTTCAGTTCAGATGTCTCTCTGTTTATTCTTTGTCCAGTTGACCTATCTGATGGGCTCAGTGGGGTATTGAAATCCCCCACTATTATTGTGCTGGGATCAATCTGTGACTTGAGGTCCTGTAGAATTGTGTTTATAAAGTTTGGTGAAATGGAGTTTGGTGTGTATATATTCATGATTGTGAAATCTTCATGATTAATTGATAAGGATATAGTCTCTTTGTCCCTTCTGATTAGTTTTACTGTGAAGTCTATTTTGTCTCATATTAGAATAGCAACTCCTGCTTGTTTTTTGGTACCATTTGTTTGAAATATTTTTTTCATCCATTCACTTTAAGTTTGTGCCTATCCTTGAGAGTAAGATGGGTTTCTTTAGATGGCATATAGATGGGTTCTGTTCCTAATCTATTCACCCAGTCTATGCCTTTTGATTGGGAAGTTCAGCCCATTAATATTTAAAGTTATTATTGAGAGATGTGTGCTGTTTCCTTTTACCTTATTTTCTGTTTGCATTCTTGGTCTAGGTTTGTATTTCTGCAGTTATAGTTTTCTTAATTACTTTCTCTAGGTGCTTGGGGATAGTTGTTCTTTTCCTCTGACCTTTGAAATGCTTTTGAGTATTTTCTGAAGGGTTGGTTTCCTGGACATGAATTCCTTCATCTTGTTTATGTCATGAAAGATTTTTCTTTCTCTTTCAACTATAATTGACATTTTGCTGGGTTTAGTAATCTGGGTTGGCATCTATAGTCATTTAGTACTGAAAATACTTTGGTCCAAGTTCTTCTGGCTTTCATTGTTTGCACTGAAAAGTTAGCTGTAATTCTGATAGATTTTTCCTTTATATGTAACTTGTTTTTCCTTTGTGGTCTTCAGTAACTTGTCTTTGTTTTGGGTGTCTAGTGTTTTAACTATGATGTGGCATGGGGTATTCCTTTTGATCTTGTCTATTTGGTGTTCTATGTGCTTCTCATATTTGTATGGGTTTGTCGTTTTTCAGTTTGGGGAAATTTTCTTCTATTATCCTGTTGAAGATCTGATCAACACCTTTGTTCTGGGATTCTTCTCCTTCCTCTATCTGTACAATGTGGAGGTTTGATCTTTTCATAGTGTTCCATATTTCCTGATTGTTCCACTCATGTGATTTAAAAAAATTTTCATACTCTTTGTTTGAGCATTGTAGTTCTTTCACCTTGTCTTCCAGTGTTGATATTCTACTTTCTGCTTCATCCAATCTGTTACTGAGGCTTTCTCCTATCTTTTCCTGCTGATTGGATGCATGTGCAATTTCCTTTTTCACTTCATCCTGTGATTTCTTTAATATTTCCAGTTCCTTTTGGAATTTGTCATTCTCTCCTTCTAGATCCTTGATTCATAGGTAGGTTTCCTGTTTCATTTCAGAGCAGGATCTTTTCAGTGTTTCCACTTCATTCCTGAGTTTGTCATTCTCTCCTTTCATTTTTTTTTTGAGTATATCTATTATTGTTCTTTTAAGATCTGTTTCCTGGATTATCTCCAGGTAGAGCTCATTGTTAGAGTGTTCTAAAGGACTGCTAGATTTTGTTGGGGATTTATTATTTGCCTTTCTCATGTTGTTGATTTTCCTTTTTGATCTTGGCATATGGATTTGATTTGTTGTTTATAGTCTGATGCAAAATTCAAGTGCTTTTTCCTTTGGTTGAATGCCTGTTCCTCTAGGTTGTAAGGTTTTCAGTCTCTTCTGTTACTTTGTGCTCTGAGTCACCTTCTCTGTTCCTACTAGGATGGCTGCAAGGCGGGGTAGTTGGCACTGGTTTTTGCCCGCCCAATGCTGAGGTGACCATAGGGCCTTACCTGATCTGGTCTGGAAGTTGGAGCAGCTCCAGAGCTCCTGCACCTGAAGAGATGGGGCTCAGATGATCTTGGAACCCTGTGTGGGAAGAGACTGGGCTTGGATGGTCCTGGAACCCTGGGCTGGAGGCCAGGTCTGGTAAGGTCCTGGAACCTGCCTGCCGAGAGGCCTGCCTGTCACTCTCCCTGCTTGGTTGTCATTTTGAACCCAACTAATTTATATTCAGGTAAAGTATATGCCAGGACTTAAAAACCCTTTCTTAGAAAGAAGAGCCTTGATAGAGAAAGAAGAATGAAAAGAATTCTTCTATTGTGATTTGTTACCTACCAGTTTCTAGGGGGAAAAGGATACTAAGGACTGTTTGGTTCTCAGTAGTACAAATGGTCTACTTTTCATCAATAGATAAAAAAAAACTATTGATTAAAAGAAACTGGGGCTGGAGAGATGGCCTAGCGGTTAAGAGCGCCGAACGCTCTTACAGAGGACCCGGGTTCGATCCCCAGCACCCACATGGCGGCCGAGAACCGTCTGAAACTCCAATTCCAGGAGAACTCCAGTTCCAGGGGAATCCGACGCCTTCTTCTGACCTCCGCGGCATTGCATGACATGGGTGCACAAACTTGCATGCAGACAGTACATTCATACACATACAGAAATAAATTAAAAAAAGAAACTTAATTTTAATGTATAGACTAATAAGAAATTAATTTGCACAAACTGTTTGAAAGCCTACTCAAATCAAAGAAACTATGATATGATCAGGGGAAGTCAGACTCTAACTAGGTGCTTGATATAACATTAAAGAATAATTAAATTAAGTGTATGGTGGCCTCAGTAATGGTTCCTCCAAAGATAGCCGTGTCTAGACAAAGACATCACGTTTTGGGACCTGAAATGTCATTTTATGAGAGAAAAAAGGATCTTGAGGATGTGACTGAGTTGAGGATTAATCTAGATCATACAGGTAGACCCTAAATATAATCAAGAGGTCCCAAGAACAAGGATGTAAGGAGGTCAATGAACAAAGGTGATCTAGCCCCAAAGCGAGGCAGCTAAGATCTGAGCAAGTCATCAAAAGGAAAAGCTCAGTAAACGGCTCTTTCCTGGAGCCCCGACAGGAGCCAGCCATGCTGACATCTTAGCCCCTGACAACATTTTCCAACTTCTGACCTCCAGAACTTTAGGAGACACTTTTGTGTTTTAAACCATTTAGGTTTTGGTAGTTTATTCCAAAACAATAAAAAACATTAATATGTATGACTTGTTATTCTGTTTTCAAAGTTATTATCTTTTATATTTTCATAGTATGATATGTATAGAAAAACAAAACAATGTCTTAGATTTGAAATAAAACAATCCATTATAGGTGTGAGTTTATGAAACAGGTAATATGTTCAAAACTTTGAAAATGGACAGAGAGTGCATTGGTATTTATTATCAATTTTATTTACCTATATGTATTAGAAAGTTCAAAATTTAAAATTAAAATAGAAGGGGCAGGCCAACAGGTTTTTCTCTTTTAATTTTTGCTTGTGCTGCAGTAGCTGGGATGTTCCTTTTGCCTTCCCTTGCCTTCCTAGCCCCATTCTCAGTGTTCCTAACACACAGTGAAGAACATGACCTAATAGAACTTACAGTGACCTGACAGTGTTGGAAATGGGAAGACGATTGCTGTAGCTGACATTCACAGTGCTGAGAGGTCTTTCATATCAATATTTCTACTTTTTACACAAAAATATACAAAAGAAAAACAATACAGAGTGTCAGAATACCTATTCTCAGTAATAGGCTTAATTTGACATGTTTCTAATTATGTGATATATTTTGGGAACAAATAGGTCTATTTACTTTGTTTCTCAAAGAAAATAATTTGATGCACAATATCAGTGAAGGTCTCCCTTATCCTTTATCTGTTTATTTACAGAAGCTTACTAAGGTAGTTCTCAGTAGTAGCTGTGTGTCACACTTCAGACAAAACCTGGAAATGACAGGGAGTCACTTTTAAGAATTAAGGAAGAGGCATGATGAGGTTTTGGTTTAGAAAGATGCAACTTGTCATTGTCCTGCCTCAGCCTCCTGAGTGCTGACATTACAGCTGTATACCACCGTGTCTGGCTCCTTTAGAATAATTTTATAATGATAGCAAGTGAGACACTGTGTAGAACTGCAGCAAGGAAACATGATTAGAGAGGGGGCAAAAGGAAAATGAATTTAAGAAGTCTTTCTCAGATAACGATGAGAAATTTGGGCCTTTGAAGCGATGTAAGGGAATGAACAGAAAGATTCCTGGTTTCTAGGATAACAAAGTGATAGACGGCTGGTTTCTACTATATTAGTTACTTTTCTAATTTCTGTGTCAACATACTTGACAGAAGTTACTTAACAGAGAAAAGATTGGTTTAAGTTCATGTTTTTTCAGAGGGAGTCCAATCACTCATGTCAGAGAAGCCACAGTGGAAGGGCTCTGTGATAGGGGTGTGTGGATAGGGGTCCTCATATCATGGCTGATCTGGAAGAAGAGTGCTCCCAACACAAGAGTGGAAGTGAGTATAGCCTTCAAGGACAAGCATTCAATAGCCTTTTTCCATCAACCAGGCTCCTTCATTAAAATTCCTTAGTTAATTTCCTAGGAAGACAAATTGGGCCAAATTTCTGTATAAAAATGAGGAAAAGCAATTGGAGAGGTTTCAAGAAAAAAACACAAGTTATAGAGACACGGCTCCATCAGTGATGGTATCCTGTCTCCCCTAGATTCCCTTGGAGAGGGGACTCCACATGCAGAACACTCATTCACACCCATGTATGTGCTGCTCACCATCAGTGGTACCTTCCTCACCCACCTTCAGATATGGCTTACCTGGAGGGCTACCAGCCACTCTGCACATTCTAGACCTGGCTTGGCTTATAGTCATATAAGCATGTGTACCTAATGAGCATTTAAAAAAATTTTTTTATTAATTTTATTTATTTCTGTATGTGTATGAATGTGCTGTCTGCATGCAAGTTTGTGCACCTGTGTCGTGCAATGCCGCGGAGGTCAGAAGAGGGTGTCGGATTCCCCTGGAACTGGAGTTCTCCTGGAATTGGAGTTTCAGACGGCTCTCGGCCGCCATGTGGGTGCTGGGGATCGAACCCGTTTGTATGTGTATGAATGTACTGCCCGCATACGGGTTTGTGCTCCCGTGACGTGCAATGCCATGGGGGTCAGAAGAGGGTGTTGGATTCCCCTGGAACTGGAACCAAAGACGGTTCTCAGCCGCCATGTGGGTGCTGGGGATCGAACCCGGGTCCTCTGCAAGAGCGGTCGGCGTTCTTAACCGCTAGGCAATCTCTCCAGCCCCTAATGAGCATTTTAATAAAAGGTTTGACTCTTGTATATGTGTATAATGATACTTGAGCAGATATGTGCCATTCCTACCCACTGTTGTCAAAATTTGGATAGATATTTTGGGTAAAACTTAGTCTTCCTGGACATCGTCATTTAGGGGAAAATATGTTACAGCTATCTTCCAGGCATTGTCCATGCCAAGAATTGATGGGGATAGTAGTGACTCACCATTGCTGGATAGCTACCTTGCGAGGGAATGAAAGATGGAAGAAGATTATATGACCCTATCTTGGACCATTCCTTTAGACAGAGGAGAATAGCATGGTGTAACATTTTGTTATCATTAGCTGTCAGGCTATTCCATGGTCACTGGCGGGAACATGAGTTGACCAGCTTTGTTAAATATAGAAATATGTTCTTTCCACATGTGTTAAGAGAGGAAAAGCAGAATAGGCAGTAGTATTATCAAATTACTTGTTTACCAGCTTCTATCTTGTGATTAAGACTGTCTAAAGACTTCTTGGCATGGTGAGAGGTAGGGGTTTAATTTCATTCTTCTACAGGTGGTGATCCAGTTTTGCCAACACCACTTACTGAAGATGCTGTCTTGCATGGCATTTCCTCATTTCAAAGGACACATATTTTATTTTACTTTATTTATTTTATATATTTTTACTGAATTTTTGTGTATGTCTGTATTAGTCAGGGTTCTCTAAAGAAACAGAAGCAACAGGATGAATATATAGCTATATACAATTTATTGATTTACTCATGTGACAGAGTTTAAGGAGTCCAACATTAGCCGCGCCACACTGGAGAGGCTGAATATCCAGAGAACTGCTCAGTCCGCAAGGCTGGATGTCTCAATAGTCCCAATCTGGTGCTGAAGGTCCAATGGATTCCAGGAGATCTGCCAGTCTCAGTACACACTGGGATCCTTAGGGTTGATCACAGCAGCAAGACAAACTCACCAGTGAGAAAGAGTCAAGCCGCAGGAAAAAAGGGACCAGATCCCTCTGGCATGTCCTTTAATACTGCCTGCCAGCAGAAGGTAACGCTCACATTTGGGGTGGGCCATACAGGTTGAGGTAGTCCAATCTGAAGATCCTTTTTCTCTTATTTGTTCCTTAGTCCAGTCAAGTTGACACCCAGATTAACCATCACAAGTCCGCCCCTTGTCAACTTGACACCCAATAAATAGCCTCTCCTTATGTTACGCTTAAATGTCAATTGCAAACAATGGCAAGGTCATAATTCCACCTTACATGTTATAAGTGTCTCATGTGCAATAGCAAAGCATTATATTTTAGAGTAGGTGGTAATGTCCTTGAGGAACACTTAGTCCTTCAGTATCTAATAACCTAAATAAGACAACACTTAACAATTATCTCAGTTGCACATTCAAAAGGGAACAACACAAGTATCTATGAATCTAAGAACATTCTTAACCAAATAGGACAAAAGTTAATATCTATTATAATCCATGTTTCTGCAACTGGTCCTGTGGCCTCAGCTGATATTTATGACTATCTTCTTCTACGACCCATTCTGTATTTCCTCCACCATCAGCAAGCACCTCTGCAGGTCTTGGCTCTTTCCCTGGAGGAGTGACCCATACCTTCATCCCTGAAGGGTCTGGGCCATTTATTGTCCTGTCTGGTTTGGGTTGTTGGAGTTTCCCATTGACCTTAATCATAGGACATGGTAGCACCAGAAGGCGCCCTACAGCATCTCCTGCCTTCCAGACATAATCTTCCTTGCCCCCATTGTGGAGAAAAAGTCCAATTTCCCCATGGTAGTCTGGATCAATCACTCCTCCTACTACTGTTATTCCTTCCTTAGCCTGTTGGCTTAAAGGCAGTAGAAGCCCGAAGTGGCCAGGGGGAAGTCTTAGCTTCCAGTTCAATAGAACGTTTGCTGTATCTCCTGGCAAAAGCACTCCCCCCATTGGAGCCAAAACGTCTAGACCAGCAGAACGCAAGGTCGTGGGTACAGGAAGCAAAAATTTTCCTACTGGGTCACTAGGGGTGATAGTGAGTGGAATCATTCCCACTTCCACCCCTTGGTTCCTGGACCCATGAATTCTGGCTATAGGAGAAACAGTACCATATAGTGGACGCTGATTCAAAGCATATACTGCTTGCTGGAGAACCTTGCCCCAGCCCTCCAGGGTATTGCTACCTAATTGGCGCTGTAACTGTGTCTTCAAGAGGCCATTCCATCGTTCTATCAAGCCAGCTGCTTCTGGGTGGTGGGGAACATGGTAAGACCAGTGGATACCATGACCATGGGCCCACAGTCGCACTTCTTTGGCTGTGAAGTGAGTTCCTTGATCAGAAGCAATGCTGTGAGGAATACCATGACGGTGGATAAGGCATTCCGTAAGTCCCTGGATGGTAGTTTTGGCAGAAGCATTACGTGCAGGAAAGGCAAATCCATAACCAGAATAAGTATCTATTCCTGTAAGAACAAAACGCTGTCCCCTCCATGATGGAAGTGGTCCAATGTAGTCAACCTGCCACCAGGTTGCTGGCTGGTCACCCCGGGGAATAGCACCATATCGGGGGCTCAATGTTGGTCTCTGCTGTTGGCAAATCTGGCACTCGGCAGCAGCTGTAGCCAGATCAGCCTTAGTGAGTGGGAGTCCATGCTGTTGAGCCCATGCATAACCTCCATCTCTGCCACCATGACCACTTTGTTCATGGGCCCATTGAGCAACAACAGGGATAGCTGGAGAAAGAGGCTGACTATCCACAGAACGAGTCATCCGATCTACTTGATTATTAAACTCATCCTCTGCTGAGATCACCTTTTGATGAGCATTTACATGAGACACAAGTATCTTCACATCCTTTGACCATTCAGAGAGCTCTATCCACATACTTCTTCCCCAAATGTCTTTCTCACCAATTTTCCAGTCATGCTCCTTCCAAGTCCCTGACCATCCAGCCAAACCATTGGCTACAGCCCATGAATCAGTATATAATCGAACCTCTGGCCATTTCTCCTTGCAGGCAAAATGCACAACCATGTGCACTGCCCGAAGTTCTGCCCACTGTGAAGACTTTCCTTCACCAGTGTCCTTTAGGGTTGTTTCAGAAATTGGCTGTAATGCTGCAGCTGTCCACCTCTGGGTGGTGCCTGCATAGCGTGCAGAACCATCAGTAAACCAGGCCCTAGTCTTCTCTTCCTCAGTCAACTGATCATAGGGCAAACCCCATGAAGCCATAGGTGCATGCTTAAGCCCAGGAGACATTGTAACAGGAGTGGGAACCATAGGCATTTGGGCAACTTCTTCATGTAGCTTGCTTGTGCCCTCAGGGCCTGCCCGGGCCCTGTCCCGTATGTACCACTTCCATTTGACAATGGACTGTTGCTGTGCACGTCCTACTTTATGGTCTGGTGGGTCAGATAACACCCAGCTCATGATGGGCAGCTCAGGTCGCATGGTGACTTGGTGGCCCATTGTCAAACGTTCAGTTTCCACTAAGGCCCAATAGCAGGCTAAGAGCTGTCTCTCAAAAGGAGAATAGTTGTTTGCAGATGAAGGTAGAGCCTTGCTCCAAAATCCCAAGGGCCTCCGCTGTGATTCCCCTATGGGAGCCTGCCACAGACTCCAGACAGCATCTCTATCTGCCACTGATACCTCAAGCACCATTGGGTCTGCTGGATCATATGGCCCTAGGGGCAGAGCAGCCTGCACCGCAGCCTGGACCTGTTGAAGAGCCTTTTCCTGTTCCAAGCCCCACTCAAAGTTTGCTGCCTTACGAGTCACCTGATATATGGGTCGTAGTAACACACCCAGATGAGGAATGTGCTGCCTCCAGAATCCAAAAAGACCCACCAGACGTTGTGCTTCTTTCTTGGTGGAGGGAGGGGCCAGGTGCAACAACTTATTCTTTACCTTAGAAGGAATGTCTCTGCATGCTCCACACCACTGAACTCCTAGAAACTTCACCGAGGTAGATGGCCCTTGAATTTTAGTTGGATTTATTTCCCATCCTCTCATGCGCATATGCTTTACCAACAAGTCTAGGCTAGCTGCTACCTCCTGTTCACTGGGTCCAATCAACATAACATCATCAATATAGTGGACCAGTGTGATATTTTGTGGAAGAGTCAGGCGATCAAGATCCCTTCTAACTAAGTTATGGCACAACGCTGGAGAGTTAACATACCCCTGAGGTAAGACAGTAAAGGTATACTGTTGGCCTTGCCAGCTGAAAGCAAATTGCTTCTGGTGGTCCTTATGAACCGGTATTGAGAAAAAAGCATTGGCCAGATCAATAGCTGCATACCAGGTACCAGGAGACATATTAATCTGCTCGAGTAAGGACACCACATCTGGTACAGCGGCTGCAATTGGTGTCACTACTTGGTTGAGTTTTCGATAGTCAACTGTCATTCTCCATGATCCATCTGTCTTTTGCACAGGCCAAATTGGAGAGTTAAATGGAGATGTGGTAGGAATCACCACCCCTGCATCTTTCAAATCCTTGATAGTGGCATTAATCTCCGCAATCCCTCCAGGGATACGATACTGTTTTTGGTTCACTATTTTCCCTGGTAGAGGCAACACCAATGGTTTCCATTTGGCCTTTCCAACCATAATAGCCCTCACTCCACAGATCAGGGAACCAATGTGGGGATTCTGCCAATTTCTAATTATATCTATCCCAATTATACATTCTGGGACTGGGGAAATAACTACGGGATGCGTTCTGGGACCCACTGGGCCCACCGTGAGTCGGACTTCAGCCAAAACTCCATTTATCACCTGACCTCCATAGGCCCCTACTTTAACCGGAGGGCCACAATGCTTTTTAGGGTCTCCTGGGATCAGTGTCAACTCAGAACCAGTATCCAATAGGCCTCGAAAAGTCTGATTATTTCCTTTTCCCCAGTGTACAGTTACCCTAGTAAAAGGCCTCAGGTCCCTCTGGGGAAGGACAGGAGGAAGGCAAACAGCATAACTCTTTGGTATTGTGACAAGGTCCTTCCTCACTGGAACCCGGCCACCCCTTCATTCAAGGGGTTCTGGGTCTGTGAACTGTCTCAAGTCTGGAAACCGGTCAACTGGGCGGGATTCGCTACTCCTAAAATCAAATGTTGACTTCCTGTCATTCGTTCTAGAGCTTTTCTGCTTATACAGATCAAATAAAAACTTAGTAGGCTTCTTATGTATTTGGTTCCTGGGAACACCATGATTAATTAGCCAGTTCCAAAGATCATTTCGGGTCATGCCATTATAGGTATTGTTTTGCCTTTGCCACCCATTATGATAATTACTGTAACTACGCTCATCTGGCCTTCTGCGATTCAGTGCTGCCACCTGACGCCTACCCTGAGGTCCTGTTAGACCTACTACGTGTACATTTAATTTATGCAAACGAGCCACAACTTCTCTAACTGTAAGATCTGGCATAAGAAATAGAGCAAAAACAAAGCTCTTCAAATGTTCTGGTGTCTCTCTCAGTACTTTCCATCTTATAAATTCAGTGAGTGGCATGTCCTCTGGGTCCTCATATTGTGGAGAATGTGGTTTTACACTTCGAATCCACTCGAGCATGCCCATCTGCCTGACCCTCACAATCCCTTCATCAATACTAAGCCAAGGAATATCAGGCATCTCTAACTCGCTGTTAGTAGGCCATGTTTTAATAAATACATCAGCCAACCATTCAAATAAACTTTTAACACCTTTTTTAACTGCTCGAGCTTCCATGTTAAACCTAGAATCTCTACTCAGTGGGCTCATATCGATAAACTCAGTATGATCCAATTTTATATTCCTTCCACCATTATCCCACACCCTTAAAATCCATTCCCACACATATTCCTTAGGCTTCTGCCGGAATGAATCAGCAAACTCATTAATTTCTTTAGTAGTATATCGCACCTCCTCGTGGACCACACTTTCTATCTCACCTTGAGGGGCTTGCTTAGACTTCAATCTGGTTATAGGTCTAGAGGCAACAATTGTTGGGCCCTGAGGGACATCAGCTCCCACTGGGAGGGGGGGATTAATTTCCTCAGGCAAGGGTGGGGAGGAGGGATCTGCAGGGTGTGGATTCTCTGCTGAGGGTGGGGAGGTTAATTCCTCAGATAAAGAAAATCCCTCAGAATCCGAGGGTTCAAAATCCTCATCATCATAGTTCTCCCACACATCTCCATCCCAAGTTTCAGGGTTCCACCCTTTCCCCACCAGTGCTCTCACTTTAACTGCTGACACTTTTCGTGGCTGGGAATTAAATTTGCGTTGTAAATCAGCCAACCGTATAATAAGGGCTCCAGCTTGATTTTCTGCTGCTTTAGCTCTTTGGCTGCTGGAGAGAAGATTCTCTTCCAGAGCACACTTGGAAACCTTTAAACTGTTGTTTCGAATCCGGAGCTGGTCATTTTTATCACCGAGCTCCATATTTTCGTCTAACAGTTTATCCAGACATGCTAGGAGCAACAAGGCAACATCATTATTTTCCTGATTTTTCTGCAATTTCTCGAACGTTTTATATATAGAGTCGCTAAATTCCTTGCTTCTCACAAGAGGTGAGTTAGGTGAGTCAAATGGATCTATCTTCATAATTAGATCAAATAGTCTGCACCAAGGATTATCATTCCTCTTCATGCCACCAGGAGAGCCTTCAGTAACTCTAGGCTTCATTGGGTTGGAGAGCTGGCTCCAGAGGCTACCAAGCCCACTAAAGAAATTCATCCTTTCAATTCTGTTTCTCTAGAACCACTTCTGGTACCAAAATCTGTATTAGTCAGGGTTCTCTAAAGAAACAGAAGCAACAGGATGAATATATATAACTATATACAATTTATTGATTTGCTCACGTGACGGAGCTCAACAGTAGCGCCGAACTGGAGAGGCCGGGAATCCAGGGAACTGCTCAGTCCGCAAGGCTGGATGTCTCAGGAGTCCCAGTCTAGTGCTGAAGGCCCGAATGGATTCCAGGAGATCTGCCAGTCTCGGTACACGCTGGGATCCGAAAGGTTGATCACAGCAGCAAGGCAAACTCACCAGATGAGAGAGAGGCAAGCCGCAGGAAGAAGGAAAAGGGACCAGCTCCCGCTGCCGTGGCCTTAAATACTGCCTGCCGGCAGAAGGTAACACCCACATTTGGGGTGGGCCATCCGGGTTGAGGTGGTCCAATCAGAAGACCCTTTTCTCTTATTTGTTCCTTAGTCCAGTCAAGTTGACACCCAGGATTAACCATGACAAGTCCACCCCTTGTCAACTTGACACCCAATAAATAGCCTCTGCTTAAATGTCAATTGCAAACGATGGCAGGGTCATAATTCCACCTAACATGTTATAAGTATCTCATGTGCAATAGCAAAACATTATATCTTAGAGTAGGTGGTAATGTCCTTGAGAAGAACTTAGTCCTTCAGTATCTAATAACCTAAATATGACAACACTTAACACATATCTCAGTTGCACATTCAAAGGGGAACACAAGTATCCACTTAATATACATACATATATACATATATATATATACATATATAAACAAGCACATTCTTAACCAAATAGGACGAAGGTTAATATCTATTATAATCCACGTTTCTGCAACTGGTCCCGTGGCTTCAGCTGATATTTATGACTACCTTCTTCTACTACCCATTCTGTATTTCCTCCGCCATCAGCAAGCACCTCTGCAGGTCTTGGCTCTTTCCCTGGAGGAGTGACCCATACCTTCATCCCTGAAGGGTCTGGGCCATTTATTGTCCTGTCTGGTTTGGGTTGTTGGAGTTTCCCATTGACCTTAATCATAGGACATGGTAGCACCAGAAGGCGCCCTACAGCATCTCCTGCCTTCCAGACATAATCTTCCTTGCCCCCATTGTGGAGAAAAAGTCCAATTTCCCCATGGTAGTCTGGATCAATCACTCCTCCTACTACTGTTATTCCTTCCTTAGCCTGTTGGCTTAAAGGCAGTAGAAGCCCGAAGTGGCCAGGGGGAAGTCTTAGCTTCCAGTTCAATAGAACGTTTGCTGTATCTCCTGGCAAAAGCACTCCCCCCATTGGAGCCAAAACGTCTAGACCAGCAGAACGCAAGGTCGTGGGTACAGGAAGCAAAAATTTTCCTACTGGGTCACTAGGGGTGATAGTGAGTGGAATCATTCCCACTTCCACCCCTTGGTTCCTGGACCCATGAATTCTGGCTATAGGAGAAACAGTACCATATAGTGGACGCTGATTCAAAGCATATACTGCTTGCTGGAGAACCTTGCCCCAGCCCTCCAGGGTATTGCTACCTAATTGGCGCTGTAACTGTGTCTTCAAGAGGCCATTCCATCGTTCTATCAAGCCAGCTGCTTCTGGGTGGTGGGGAACATGGTAAGACCAGTGGATACCATGACCATGGGCCCACAGTCGCACTTCTTTGGCTGTGAAGTGAGTTCCTTGATCAGAAGCAATGCTGTGAGGAATACCATGACGGTGGATAAGGCATTCCGTAAGTCCCTGGATGGTAGTTTTGGCAGAAGCATTACGTGCAGGAAAGGCAAATCCATAACCAGAATAAGTATCTATTCCTGTAAGAACAAAACGCTGTCCCCTCCATGATGGAAGTGGTCCAATGTAGTCAACCTGCCACCAGGTTGCTGGCTGGTCACCCCGGGGAATAGCACCATATCGGGGGCTCAATGTTGGTCTCTGCTGTTGGCAAATCTGGCACTCGGCAGCAGCTGTAGCCAGATCAGCCTTAGTGAGTGGGAGTCCATGCTGTTGAGCCCATGCATAACCTCCATCTCTGCCACCATGACCACTTTGTTCATGGGCCCATTGAGCAACAACAGGGATAGCTGGAGAAAGAGGCTGACTATCCACAGAACGAGTCATCCGATCTACTTGATTATTAAACTCATCCTCTGCTGAGATCACCTTTTGATGAGCATTTACATGAGACACAAGTATCTTCACATCCTTTGACCATTCAGAGAGCTCTATCCACATACTTCTTCCCCAAATGTCTTTCTCACCAATTTTCCAGTCATGCTCCTTCCAAGTCCCTGACCATCCAGCCAAACCATTGGCTACAGCCCATGAATCAGTATATAATCGAACCTCTGGCCATTTCTCCTTCCAGGCAAAATGCACAACCATGTGCACTGCCCGAAGTTCTGCCCACTGTGAAGACTTTCCTTCACCAGTGTCCTTTAGGGTTGTTTCAGAAATTGGCTGTAATGCTGCAGCTGTCCACCTCTGGGTGGTGCCTGCATAGCGTGCAGAACCATCAGTAAACCAGGCCCTAGTCTTCTCTTCCTCAGTCAACTGATCATAGGGCAAACCCCATGAAGCCATAGGTGCATGCTTAAGCCCAGGAGACATTGTAACAGGAGTGGGAACCATAGGCATTTGGGCAACTTCTTCATGTAGCTTGCTTGTGCCCTCAGGGCCTGCCCGGGCCCTGTCCCGTATGTACCACTTCCATTTGACAATGGACTGTTGCTGTGCACGTCCTACTTTATGGTCTGGTGGGTCAGATAACACCCAGCTCATGATGGGCAGCTCAGGTCGCATGGTGACTTGGTGGCCCATTGTCAAACGTTCAGTTTCCACTAAGGCCCAATAGCAGGCTAAGAGCTGTCTCTCAAAAGGAGAATAGTTGTTTGCAGATGAAGGTAGAGCCTTGCTCCAAAATCCCAAGGGCCTCCGCTGTGATTCCCCTATGGGAGCCTGCCACAGACTCCAGACAGCATCTCTATCTGCCACTGATACCTCAAGCACCATTGGGTCTGCTGGATCATATGGCCCTAGGGGCAGAGCAGCCTGCACCGCAGCCTGGACCTGTTGAAGAGCCTTTTCCTGTTCCAAGCCCCACTCAAAGTTTGCTGCCTTACGAGTCACCTGATATATGGGTCGTAGTAACACACCCAGATGAGGAATGTGCTGCCTCCAGAATCCAAAAAGACCCACCAGACGTTGTGCTTCTTTCTTGGTGGAGGGAGGGGCCAGGTGCAACAACTTATTCTTTACCTTAGAAGGAATGTCTCTGCATGCTCCACACCACTGAACTCCTAGAAACTTCACCGAGGTAGATGGCCCTTGAATTTTAGTTGGATTTATTTCCCATCCTCTCATGCGCATATGCTTTACCAACAAGTCTAGGCTAGCTGCTACCTCCTGTTCACTGGGTCCAATCAACATAACATCATCAATATAGTGGACCAGTGTGATATTTTGTGGAAGAGTCAGGCGATCAAGATCCCTTCTAACTAAGTTATGGCACAACGCTGGAGAGTTAACATACCCCTGAGGTAAGACAGTAAAGGTATACTGTTGGCCTTGCCAGCTGAAAGCAAATTGCTTCTGGTGGTCCTTATGAACCGGTATTGAGAAAAAAGCATTGGCCAGATCAATAGCTGCATACCAGGTACCAGGAGACATATTAATCTGCTCGAGTAAGGACACCACATCTGGTACAGCGGCTGCAATTGGTGTCACTACTTGGTTGAGTTTTCGATAGTCAACTGTCATTCTCCATGATCCATCTGTCTTTTGCACAGGCCAAATTGGAGAGTTAAATGGAGATGTGGTAGGAATCACCACCCCTGCATCTTTCAAATCCTTGATAGTGGCATTAATCTCCGCAATCCCTCCAGGGATACGATACTGTTTTTGGTTCACTATTTTCCCTGGTAGAGGCAACACCAATGGTTTCCATTTGGCCTTTCCAACCATAATAGCCCTCACTCCACAGATCAGGGAACCAATGTGGGGATTCTGCCAATTTCTAATTATATCTATCCCAATTATACATTCTGGGACTGGGGAAATAACTACGGGATGCGTTCTGGGACCCACTGGGCCCACCGTGAGTCGGACTTCAGCCAAAACTCCATTTATCACCTGACCTCCATAGGCCCCTACTTTAACCGGAGGGCCACAATGCTTTTTAGGGTCTCCTGGGATCAGTGTCAACTCAGAACCAGTATCCAATAGGCCTCGAAAAGTCTGATTATTTCCTTTTCCCCAGTGTACAGTTACCCTAGTAAAAGGCCTCAGGTCCCTCTGGGGAAGGACAGGAGGAAGGCAAACAGCATAACTCTTTGGTATTGTGACAAGGTCCTTCCTCATTGGAACCCGGCCACCCCTTCATTCAAGGGGTTCTGGGTCTGTGAACTATCTCAAGTCTGGAAACTGGTTAACTGGACGGGATTTGCTACTGCTGAAATCCAATGTTGACTTCCTGTCATTTGTTCTAGAGCTTTTCTGCTTATACAGATCAAATAAAAGCTTAGTAGGCTTCTTATGTATTTGGTTCCTGGGAACTCCATGATTAATTAGCCAGTTCCAAAGATCACTTCAGGTCATGCCATTATGGTAGGCATTGTTTTGCCTTTGCTACCCATTATGATAATTACTATAACGACACTCATCTGGCCTTCTGCGATTCAGTGCTGCCACCTTATGCCTACCCTGAGGTCCTGTTAAACCTATTACGCATACATTTAATTTATGCAAGGGAGCAACAACTTCTCTAACTGTAAGATCTGGCATAAGAAATAGAGCAAAAATAAAGCTCTTCAAATGTTCTGGTGTCTCTCTCAGTACTTTCCATCTTATAAAGTCAGTGAAAGGCATGTCCTCTGGGTCCTCATATTGTGGAGAATGTGGTTTTACACTTTGAATCCACTCGAGCATGCCCATCTGCCTGACCCTCACAATCCCTTCATCAATACTAAGCCAAAGAATATCAGGCATCTTTAACTCGCTGATAGCAGGCCATGTTTTAATAAATATGTCAGCCAACCATTCAAATAAAATTTTAACACCTTTTTTAACCACTCGAGCTTCCATGTTAAACCTAGAATCTCTACTCAGTGGGCTCATATTGATAAACTCAGTGTGATCCAATTTTATATTCCTTCCACAATTATCCCACACCCTTAAAATCCATTCCCACACATATTCCTTAGGCTTCTGCTGGAATGAATTGGCAAACTCATTAATTTCTTTAGTTGTGTAGTGTGCCTCCTCATGGACCACACTTTCTATCTCACCTTGAGGGCTTGCTTAGACTTCAATCTGGTTATAGGCCTAGAGGCAACAATTGTTGGGCTCTGAGGAACATTAGCTCCCACTGGGAGGGGGAGATTAGTTTCCTCAGGCAAGGGTGGTGTGGAGGGATCTGCAGGGTGTGGATTCTCTGCTGAATGTGGGGAGATTAATTCGTCAGATAAAAAAATCCTTCAGAATACGAGGGTTCAAAATTCTCATCATCATGGTTCTCCCACACATCTCCATCCCAAGTTTCAGGGTTCCACCATTTCCCCACCAGTGCTCTCACTTTGACTGCTGACACTCTTCATAGCTGGGAATTAAATTTGTGTTGTAAATCAGCCAAACGTATAATAAGGGCTCCAGCTTGATTTTCTGCCACTTTAGCTCGTTGGCTGCTGGAGAGAAGATGCTCTTCCAGAACACACTTGGAAACTTTTAAACTGTTGTTTCAAATCTGGAGCTAGTCAATTTTATCACTGAGCTGCTTATTTTCCTCTATCACTTTATCCAGATATACTAGGAGCAACCAAGCAACATCATTATTTTCCTTATTTTTCCACAATTTCTCAAACATTTTATAGAGAGAGTCGCTAAATTCCTTGCTTCTCACAAGAGGCAAGTTAAGTTAGTCATCTGGATCTATCTTCATAATTACATCAAATAGTCTGCACCAAGGATTATCATTCCTCTTCATGCCACCAGGAGAGCCTTCAGTAACTCTAGGCTTCATTGGGTTGCACAGCTGGCTCCAGAAACTACCAAGCCCACTAAAGAAATTCATCCTTTCAATTGTGTTTCTCTAGAACAACTCCTGGTATCAAAATCTGTATTAGTCAGGGTTCTCTAAGGAAACAGAAGCAACAAGATAAATATATAGCTATATATGATTTATTGATTTGCTCACATGACAGAGTTTAAGGAGTCCAACAGTAGCCGTGCCACACTGGAGAGGCTGAGAATCCAGGGAACTGCTCAGTCCACAAGGCTGGATGTCTCAGTAGTCCCAATCTGGTGCTGAAGCCCTGATGGATTCCAGAAGATCTGCTGGTCTCAGTACATGCTGGGATCCGTAGGGTTGATCACAGCAGCAAGACAAACTCACCAGTGAGAAAGAGGCAAGCCGCAGGAAAAAAGGGACCAGCTCCCTCTGCCATGGCCTTTAATACTGCCTGCTAGCAGAAGGTAACGCCCACATTTGGGGTGGGCCATCCGGGTTGAGATAGTCCTTTTTCCTCTTATTTGTTCCTTAGTCCAGTCAAGTTGACACCCAGGATTAACCATCACAATGTCATATAAAACATCTTAATAAATTTTATACCTCCTCTCCCATCCATAGCTTCCCATAGCCTGCCACCAAATTTTAGGCATTCCTATTATATATGTTAAGGCCTATTAAATCAAGTTAGTGTGCACAGATGTCCATTGGTGCAAGTTTGTCTACTGGGATCTAGTCAACCTATGCAGTCACTCTCTTAAAGAAGATCCATTCTCCCTTACCCAGCAGTAATCGGCTTCCAGTAGTTATCTGGCTAAGGTTGGGGCCTGCTGCCCACTTCCACAGTTCTATGCTAGTTTTTGTTCTGCTTGAGTTTGTATGGGTCATGTGCATGCTGACACCATTGCTGTAGGTTCATATGAGCAAGATCCCAGGAGCTTGTAAGATTCCTTTCCATATGGTTATGTATCAACCCAAGCTCTTAAAATCAATCCACCTCCTCCTCCATGATGGTCCCAGAGCCCAGGATCAGTGTATGAAAGTCCTGTCAAGGGACCCACATTCTGCAGACTTTTATTCTCTATGCTTTGGTTATTTGTGGCCTTTTGTGTTCATTGACCTCTGCTTCATGAAGGAGCTTCAGTGATGAGAGTTGAGAGATGCATTGGTATTGTCTCTACCCCTTTTTAAAACTATGTTCCATTAGCCTTAGGTGCAGAAGTTCCATTGTAGATGTGTCACTTAGGGTTGGGCATCTCATAGACACTTATTCTTGGTGTGGGACCAGTTTGGGAATTCTAATAGTCTGCATCTGTTACAAAAGAAGCTTCTTTGATGAGTGGTGCTGGCATATTTGTAAATATCAGGATCCATATTTAGCATATAATAAGAAATTAGTTTAGGGATGTGACAGCTTTAGGGTTTTATGTAAGCTCTATGACCTATGTTTATACAGTACCACACATGAGTTCCCTCCATTGAGTGGGCTTTAAATCCAGTTAGATAGTTGTTGATTATCCAAAACATAAAGGTCCATTATTGTACCAATATACTTTGCTGTGTCAGTCATTGTGATTATTAGGCCTCAGAGCTGTGGTTAAACCATTGACTGACTTTCTCCCTTAGCATTTTCCATAGTGTCTTCCAAAACTGGTGTGAGCTAGACTTCAGGAAGGAGGCTTCCAGGTCAGTTCCAGCTCCATTGTCAAGTCCTGAGGTCATATATTTTAAAAGGAACTTATTAGGGCCTCATTAACAAGCAAGTCTTCAGTGAATACTCTGGTGCTTTCTTTAAAAGTCTCTGAAGCATCCCCCAGGATCTTGACAAACCAAGGGCCTTCTCAGGGGGATCGCATCTCCTGCCTTGACCATGTGTGTTACTGAAGGGGTATCACCATTTTGTCCATAATCATCCTCAAAATATCATGAGTCATTGGTGATTTAAATGGTGCAGTCATAAGTATGTATGAACTAGGTGAGTACTGTTGACCATTCCTGCACTGATAGTTAATACTATTTTGACTTCTACTATTAGTCTCACAGAACAGAATTATCAAGCACCAAAATATAAAAATAACACAGCATGTGATACACAATCTATTAATTATTATGATTCAATGATGTTGCTTTTTGTGATGCTGGCTTCCTTCCTTTTAAAACTAAATCCTTGGGCTGGAGAGATGGCCTAGCGGTTAAGAGCACCAACTACTCTTGCAGAGGACCTGGGTTCGATCCCCAGCACCCACATGGCAGCTAAGAACCGTCTGTAACTGCAATTCCAGGAGAACTCCAGTTCCAGGGGAATCTGACACCCTCTTCTGACCTCTGTGGCATTGCACGACACGGGTACGCAAACCCACATGCAGACAGTACATTCATACACATACAAAAATAAATAAAATTAAATTAAAAAAAACACAAAAAACCCCTAAATCCTTGATTTACTCATTAGGAGAAAATTCATATTCATTATATTATATCATAATAGGAGTGCTATTCCAATTTAATTAACCAAAATTAAATTCAGTTCAGGAAAATACATTTTGGTGGTTTGAATGAGAATGTCTCCTGTGGCTCCAAGTATTTGGACACTTTATCACCAGTTGGTGGCGCTGTTCTGGGAGGTTTCAGAAGTGTGGCCATGCTAGAGGAATCATTTCACTGGGGGTGTGCTTTAGCCTTCCCTACTTCCAATCTGTCTCTCTGGAGTGTGTACTTGAAGCTGTGAGTGCTTCGCTTTCTGCTCCTGATGCCTCCTGCCATAATGCCTGCCTTCCATGATGGATTCTTATCCCTCTGGAACCACAAGCCCAATGAACTCTTCCTTCCATAAGTGGCCTTGGTGATGATGCTTACTCATAGTAACAAAAGTAACTCATACAGAGGTATAGTTTTAGAAGGGCAGGATGGTTCATGTCATGGCCTGTGATATCACTTGAAGTGAGCAAAGTGGGCTAGCTTTCTTCCAAATCATCATCATCAATTTCAGAGTCATCTGAGCTGTGCTGTAACTTGGACCCAAGCAATTTGCCAAGGGTCCTAATCTACATTTTGATATTGAGTGCTCACGGCAACTATTCCAACTATAAGGAAGAGAAAAATTGTGTCTTTAAGCAGTAGGAGGAAGCATCCATCATCAGAACTAGTAAAGAGCTAAGACAGCAGTTTCCCGGCTCTCCACACTGCTTCCCAGCTCACTGGCATACTTTTCATGGTGGTTTAAATGAAAACTATCCCTCACAAGTTCAAGAAGTTTTATAGTCGAACCTGAGCCAAACAGTGGTGCTGTTTGGGGAGGTAACAGAACGTTTTGAACACAAAGCCTTCCTGGAGGAAGTACGTCATTGGAGGCAGATTTTGAGTTTTGTTTTTTTTTTAGTTATTTTTTTATTTTTCTCTATGTGTATGAAGGTACTGTCTGCATGTAGGTCTGTGCACCCGTGTCGTGCAAAGCGTGGAGGTCAGAAGAGGGCGTCAGATTCCCTTGGAGCTGGAGTTCTCCTGGAATTGGAGTTTCAGAGGGTTCTCAGCCGCCATGTGGGTGCTGGGGATCAAACCCGGGTCCTCTTCAAGGGCAGTCGGTGCTCCTAACTGCTAGGCCATCTATCCAGCCCCAGATTTTGAGAGTTTGTAACCTCACCCCACTTTCAGTTTCCTCTCTCTAGTTCCTGCATATGGATAGAGATGTGGTCTCTCTGCCTCCTGTTCCTGTCACCTGTTGAATGCCTCCCACACCATTATGCATGCTTCCTCTGGAACTGTATGCTAAAATAAACTCTTTCTTCCATAAATCACTTTTGGTCATTGAATTTTAACACAGAAAAAAAAAATAAGTAACACACCTTTGGATCCCTCTGGTGTTTAATCTGAACCCACTTTTCATGGCTTTTGAATTTACTGGCTTCTCTTCATAATTAATATCTGCTATTTTTTCATTGCCATAGTTTAACAAGGTTTTCTCTTTCTCATGGAGAATATAGCACTTCCAAAAATACTCCTTGAATATACTTTTGCAGAGGCATTTTTAGAATTTCCAGGGTCTGGAGCCCTTAGAAGTTGCAGAAGTCTTTTGAAATATCACAGTGCTGGGAACAGAGCCAAATCTGCCTTTTACCCTCTCAGTGTGTACTGACTAAACCCTTGATTTCATGTCTAGCAAATCGCCATCTTTGTCACCACTTTTAATAGGATGCCTTATAAAATTGGTAATGGTTCTTGTCTGTCTCAACCTTTAAATATTTTTGAATCAGTGTGATTTCATTCTGTCATATTCCTCAATCAGAGGGATCCAGGATAGAAGGGAGAAAGAAACAAAACAAAAACAAAACAAGCTTTCCCTTTAGTGGTCCAACCAGTTTAAAGTGAAGAGGAGCCCAGGGAGAGTTCTCACTTTCCACTTCCCGCTATCAAAGTACGCAGTGGGTCCTGGAGTGTGTTTGGAAATGGCAGCTGTTGGTGCTTCCAGGGCAGCTGAGTGGGAAGAGTGAAAGGAAATCGGGCTTGGAGAGAGCCTTGAGTGTCCTGTTTCATGAATACACTTGCTCTGTAGAAGGTCAGACACAAAAGCTGAACCGGTGACCCACAATTTGATTCCCTCAGTTTGAATGTTCACACAATGAAAGACTTCACATTCTCTGGTTCTCCAGAGCGTCCCCAGCCCTCTCCACTCCCATTCCTTCATACAACGCCCAATCCCCTGAGAGGAAAGAGAAGCCTCCCTTTCAGTAGTTTAGGGTGCCCAGGTAAACACACTTTCTCTGGGTTTACTAGTGGAGCTCCTTTAACTGTTTTGTTCGCCACTCCAGGAAATTGAAGCCATTTCTTTTCATTTGAAATGTCTTTAATCACTTCCAATTTAATGTTAGATGGCAGCTCCTACATTTAATTTTTAAGTGATAATATTGAGATGAATAATCTGGGCCAATGAGAACTTTTAAAAAAATATTCAATAGCAATGAAACATTTTATCTTTTACAGCAGTATTGCCGGCTCTAAAAATAAGCAAGGGAGGGGGGGTCAGCTCATCTAACCCTGAATTGCTGCAGAAAGAGATGCTAACTCTCAAAGTGAACACTAAGGCTCATCCGATCCATCATCTCCTGACTCTACCTGATGTCCTTCAATCTTTCCCCAGTGCTCCTGACTGATACTCTTTTTATTTTAAATTTTCATCTCACTTTTCTAATCTAGTATTACACATAGCATTCTTCTAGCTAATTAAAATTCCTTTGACTATAAATCAAATATATGGTATATGTGACTATATGATTTTATAAATTATGGGTTTATATAAATATAGAATAGATGAATAAAAAATAGTATTTTACTTATCATTAATAGGCTTTGTCTATTTCAGAGTTATAAATGTAATAGTTTTCTACCTGTTTGTGATTCAGATTACCTTAGGAGATTTCAAATGCCAAATTTTCAGATTTATAATTTATAACCTACCTAATCACACTCATACATGTACATGATTAATAATAGTAGGAATGATGCTGTGAATGGAAAAGAGTAAAGTTATTTTTCCTCATTTATGCATCCTAAACATTTATCCATGATATCACACTTGAGTTCATGCATTTAAGTTTATAGAGACAAAATAAACACATTTCCTCTTAGAGACCTCATTAATTTACAATTCTGCAGAGTCATCACAAAATATAGGGGATTAATACCAGTTCACCCTGACAAAAAAATTCCTATGTTCATATCCTTAAAGGAACATGGGACATAGCTCTCCAACATTTAACGTGGATTTCTGAATTCCCTCAGAGCTGTGATTTTGTTTAGGATGTGAGCAATCCACTCCAAACTGTTGGGAACACCTACCTATATCTCCTTTCAGGACTCGCCAGAGTCCTGCTGGCTACCTGGCTGGAATCCTCCAGTGGTTCCTTCTGGCTCTGAGACCAAGGGTCAATCTGCACTTTCAGGGGAATCCTATTAGAAGCTCCTTGGCAAAGCGGCAGCAGGCCCCAGACTATAGCTGTCAAGCAGAAGAGTTGCATAGTAGCTGTGGCCCTAAGTACTAGACCAACAGAGGAAAATGACATTCAACCCTGGTATGAACCAGCTTCTTCCTGAATGTTATAAATACCTTTGCTGAAAGAAGGTGACTCAAATGAAAATGAAAGAAATACAACAACAAACTAACTCAGATGCTCAAATCCCAACACAGATAACTAACACTAAAGACCTTGAGAAAAAGCTGTATGGAAACCTACCGCTATAGAGGCTTCTTAAAGTATATACTTTATACACTATATAAAGCATATATAAAGTGTATATATGCTTTATATAGTGTATATATAGTGTACATGACAAGTGTATATATATATATATAAAGTATATACACATTATAAAGAGAATTATCTTATTTTTTTTTAATTTTTTTAATTTATTTCTGTATGTGTATGAATGTACTGTCTGCATGCAGGTCTGTGCACCCGTGTCGTGCAATGCTGCGGAGGTCAGAAGAGGGTCTCAGATTCCCCTGGAACTGGAGTTCTCCTGGAACTGGAGTTTCAGACGGTTCTCAGCCGCCATGTGTGCTGGGGATCGAACCCGGATCCTCTGTAAGAGCGGTCGGCGCTCTTAACCGCTAGGCCATCTCTCCAGCCCAAAGAGAATTATCTTATAACAAGGGGACATTGCCCCTACTAGACACCATAGGCTAGCAAAGTGAAACCACAATGACAGTATCTTCAACAAACAGTGTTGATCAAAATGGAAATGTAGAAGCTGAAAATTAGATGCCTATCTCTCAAAATACACAAAAATGAGCACCAAATGTATCAAGGGCCTTGGTATTATACCTAATACTTTGAATCTGATATAGGAGAAAATAGAGAATATACTAGAACTTTTTTTCAATACTTTTAATTGAATTTTTATGTATTTTATATATAAATTCTCAATCAATCTTAATCACCATTTTATCCCCTTTTCCATTATTACCCCACAGCACCCCCCCTGCAGGAATTCATACATTCTTCATTTGTGTTAGGGCTTATTGTGCCAAATTAGCGTCCCCAGAAATTCCTTGATGCAAGGTTATGCACTGACGTCTAGTTGGCCTAACCAGAGTCCCTCATGTTAAGAAGACCAGCACTTCCTCATGCAACAGTAATCAGCTGCCAATATTTCTTAGGTAAGATTGAGATCTGCCGCCCATTTCCCCAGTCCCAGGCTGGGTTTTGGTCTGAGTTTGCATGGGTCTTGTGCATGATGACATCATTGCTGTAGGTTCATATGAGCAAGGTCGCAGGAGCTTGTAGGATTCATTTCCATATGGTCATAAATCACTTCTCTGGCTCTTAAAATCTTTCTGGGCCAGGCTTGGTGGAACGCACCTTTAATCCCAGCACTCAGGAGATAGAGGCAGGTGGATCTTTGTGAGTTCAAGTCTAGCCTGGTCTACACAGTGAGCTCCAGGCCAGCTGGAACTAAAGGGAGACCCTGTCTCAAAAAGACAAAAAAAATCTTTCTGGCCACAATTCCACAATGGTCCCTGAGCCATGGGTGAGTAAAGCTTAATATAGTAGTCCTGTCCCAGGATCCACTCTCTACAGATGCCTCAGCTCCACAGTTGGCCTTTTATGACTTTTTGTGTTCCTGACCCCCTGCAGATGTAGAGTTTGCATTGCAGATGTGCCACTTAAGCTTGGACAATTCACAATGGCTAGGTGTGACCAGTTGTAGTAGTACTCTGTGATAATTTTCTTCTGATGCAAAAGACACTTCTTTGATTAGTGTTGACTGAGAGATTTGTCTGTAAATAAATATAAAACATATTTTGCAATTAGTAAGAAGTTATATCAGTCTACAGATGTGACAGCCTTGGAGATTTCTCTAAGATATATGACCTGTCCATCCATGTGTATTTTGCTATGTTTACAGTACCACACATGAGTTTTTTACCATTGAGTGGGCTTGAAGTCCAGTTAGTTTCCAAGATAAAAGTGCCACTACTACACCAATGTCGGATGCTGGGCTGGTCATTGATGTGGATACTTGGTCTTAAATCTGGGGTTGGATTATCCACTGATGTTCTCACTCAGCAGCTTGCTCAGTGTTCTCCAAAGCTATGAGAGCTCAAGTGGCTTCCAGGAAGTGTTCCAGCTCCATTGCTCCAAGTCTGGTCTCTGAAGTATGTCCTAACTTCTGCAATAGGGTTTTACTTTCTAGTTCTGGGAGCCAATCAAGGGCTATGACAATAGCCTGTGTAATTTTGGCAGTCTCTTGCTCTACCCTGGCTAACAACTCAAAGGAAGGTTTCTCCTGTCTGGCACTGTTCCTTGTTATGTAGCCTTCAGCTATGCATGTGGACTAATGTAGAGATATTTTATGCATAATTTGTCATTAGAGTATTAGACTAATATGATTCCCATAGGTTTTTTACACTATTCAAGAGAAGTGGGACCATGGGAGCCTAGAATTATCAAGGGAGAAATGGGAGAAATGGAGATAAATATACTAGAACTTAGAAGCACAGCAAACACTTTCTGGAGAGGATGCAGAAAGCCACAAGCATTAAGACCAATAATTTACAAACTGAACTGGATAAAATTAAAAAGCTTCTGTATGGAAAGGGACACCATCATTCAAGTGAAGAGATAATCTACAGAATGGGGAAAAAAGAAGCTTGACAGAGGGTTAATATCTAGAACATACAAACAAATAAAAATTAACATAAAAATAATTAAAAATAGGGACAAGAAACAAAACACTGTTCTCAATAGATGAAATGCAAATAGCTAATAAAGAGTTTTTCTGAAATGTTCCACATCTTCTGTCATCAGAGAAATGCAAATTAAAACTATTCTATGATTTCATCTTATCCCAGTGAGAATGGCTAAGATGTGAACAGCAAAGGAATGGAAATGCTGGAGAAGATGTGGGGAAATCGTAGTCACTACTGTTGGGAATCCAAACGAGTATAGTCATGTTGAATATCAGTATGAAGATTCCTGAAAACCTAGAAACAAATATACCACATGATCCAGCTAAACCATTCTTGGCCATACACCCAAAGGAATATCCTACTACCTAAACACCTGTTAATGGATGAGGATGTCAACTGCTGCTCTATTCACAATAGCTAAGACATGAGAACGACATGGATACCCATCAATAGATAAATGGATAATGAAAATATGGTATAAAATTTACACAATGGAATGTTTCAGTGGCTAAAAAAATGAATTATGAAATTTGTAGGTAAATGGATAGAACTGCAAACCGTCATCCTGAATAAGGTAACACAGATCCAGAAAGACAAACATCACATGTTCTCTCTCATATGTGGGTGCTATTTGTGAATCTTTAGACAATGTGTATTTCAACCAGAAAATCCATAGAGGTTAGGAAACTAGTAAGAGCCTGTGACATGGGGAGGCTTCCTGGGAAGGGATATAGAAATAATGAGATAGGATATATTAAATGGGGTGGAGAATTGGGAAGCTAAGTAGAGGAGGCAGTATGGGGAGAGATAACATTAAGTGCCTTTTGAAAAAGTCATGTGGAAACCTAGAAGCTTCTTAAATTATGCACCTATACATACATAAGGGGCTGGAGAGCTGGCTCACTAGTTAAGTTCTTGCAGAGCACTCAGGTTCAAGTCCAGGTATCCACATGGCAGCTAACAACCACCTGTATCTCCATTTCCAGAAGATCTGATGCCCTCTTCTGACTTCCACAGGCATTGCATGACATGAGTGCATTTACACATATGCAGGTAAAACATTCATACATATAAAATAAAAACAAAACAACGAACATAAACATGTACAAACAAGCCTACCTAAATGGAGGTGTATTGCAATGGGAAAACAGCACCCCTAACAGATGCCACAGGCTAGCAAATAGAAAGCCCAGCACTAAGAATGAGCTAGCTCTTTTGGACCAGAGAGGTCCTATAAACCCTCAAAATACTTGATATTGCCATTGCTCCTGATGACCCTTCAATACTTGATAAGATCCTATTGTTGAAGATAGTACATATGTGAGCCATAGAACAATCATGGAAAGTCAATCTGTTACTGATCTTGAAGCTTCATCTCTTCTGCCTGTCTCCTATAGTAGAAAAGTGCTATGCTATGCATGCTAGTCAAAGAGAAAAGTAATCAAACTTACCCAGGTGTGAACCCTGGGAGCTACAGCTACTGGCCTGGCAAGATATACCCACAGGTGTAACAGTGGCACAGATATGACAGGAGCCAGCAACCACGTTCTGATTGAATACAAGGCCAGCTCTATAAGATGGAGAGATGGTGGGTGCATATACAGAAACAGTATGTTCAAGACACAGCAGACAAATTGCATGTTTGACCACACAGTGCTTGCGACGGCAGGCACAAGACCTGCATAAGCCTAAGCCAGACAAAGGCCAGCATGGAGATGGGAGGCAGGCGAGATGCTCCAGCTCCACAAAGGACCATTGGCAACTGAAAGCTGCTAGGAGAAGGAGAATCATTTTTCTTTAAGGACGTGACACTGGGTAGGTTGACCTAGCTACTGAGGATGGATAACACCCAAGACATTTGGGGAATAGAAATCAGACCAAGTCGGCCTTCAAAAAATTAAGAGGACATGAAGTACGGGGTGCAAGGGGGGTAGAGATAGATCTGGGAGGAGATGGGGACTGAGTAGGACCAAAATATATCGTATGGATTTCTCAAAGAACCAATAAATATATGATGGAGAGTCGAGATGTTAGACAGGCTGACCATGCTCTAGTAGATGAGCTCACACTGAAATATGTCTGGATACACAAACTTGACTCAGTAGGCAGAAATCCAAGACATATGGTGGGTGGGCTATGGGAGTTGCAGATAGGGGAAGGATCTAAATATGATTAAGATGTATCATATGGGGGCTGGAGAGATAGCCTAGCGGTTAAGAGCACCGACTGCTCTTGCAGAGGACCTGGGTTCGATCCCCAGCTCTCACATGGCGGCTAAGAACCGTCTGTAACTCCGATTCCAGGAGAACTCCAGTTCCAGGGGCATCTGAGACCCTCTTCTGACCTCCGCGGCATTGCACGACACAGGTGCACAAACCTACATGCAGACAGTACATTCATACACATACAAAAATAAATAAAATAAAATAAAAAGATGTATCATATGAAGTGCACAAAATTCAATAAAAATACATTAAAAATAAAAATATCTTAATTATAAAATATTTTTAAAAAGAAAAAATAAGAAATATTGGTATATATAAATACATCCAGACTAAAATCTTATTTCCAACATCATCAACTATTTCAAAAAGAGGTGTTTTAAATGTGATTAGTGCCTATCCCTTCATAGAAATACCAAGGTTCTCCTGCTAAAAGTAATTTAGAAACAGTGCATCTTTACATGTTTATAGCCCTACCTTGTGTTTAAGTGGCATAGTGTACTCTTCAGACATGGATACAGCTAAACATCTGTGCTAAATGCTGACCCACCATTAGAAGTGAAGGTGAATGACAATTATAAATCAAGGAATAATAAGATTATCAAAATGATTTCTCATCTATTTGAGAAGTTCTTCCATCAAAATGGTTCTTCACAGTCAGTCCTGATTCCTAACTGCTTCTTCCTAGGCAAGAAATGAACCTACAGAAAGAGAAAGCTTAGAGAAGCTATGGTAGACTATGCTACGTTCTTTGGTGATATTTTCATTATGAAGTCCATTTTATTTTATTTGTAAAATATTTTTGTTGAGTTTCTGTGAATTTTGTACAATATATTTGGATCATATTTAGAACCCTCCCCTATTTGTACATCTCCTATAGTCCCCAACCAAATTTCATGTACTCTGTTGTATATGTTAAGACCTATCAAGACAAGTTTGTTAAATACCCTAAAAGTTGTCTCTCAACTCCTTGCCATAGTTGCATGATGGGTGACTAAAGAATATAGATTCATCAGTAACTAAATTTCAATTTCTGCAGCCAACATCAGTTATTATCAATGTAGACGCATTTCTTCCCTCATTTACTGTCAGTATGATCAAAATTATCATCTTCTTTGTTTATAATATTTGATTCATTATTAACTATTTTTGGCTCAAGAGATGACAAATATCCCAAATAACAATATCTTTAAAAAAAATCCTCAGAAATTTGAATGTTGGACTTTACAAAAAAAAACACAACAAAACAGCATTATATTTTGCCAAGAGAGAAATAACATGAAATTATGTATTCATAACAATTTCCAAATTGAATTGAAGAGTGCTATTTGGCTTCTATATCTCAAAGATTATTCTTTTGGGGTTTCTCATCCCAATTCTAAGTGATTTCAGAAGAAATTTCCTTTGGGAAATTCCTGATTATTTCATCTCTCTCTCACATACACTTCAACTCAGAAAGCTACTTAGAGAACGACAGATTGAAAAGAAAAACATCTTGAGTGAGAAAACACTATTATGAATTAAAGGACAGATTGTACAGGTGAATTACTTAATAATTCATAACTACATAACACTAAGATGTTACCTCCTGGACTGACTTTTTGCTCCCATCTGTTTCTCATGAATTTATTTTCTGTACAGTTAGTTTTTACAAAGTCTTACAGTTTATTTTGTTTTTGCCACCTGTGAACTTCCGTTATAAAGTCTGGTGCTATTATTCTTCCCACAAAACTCATAAGTTATTAGATATTATATACAAACATGTCCATGCACTGGGTCTGATGAATCTTTTTAAGTGGCTTGACTGGAAACAGTTACACTGTAATTCTATACAAGAATCTTTTCAATGTTCACATAGATCTAATCTGCTTGGAAAAGCCATCAGGAGGAAAAACAAATAAGGCTTATTCTAAAAGTAATATGTAAATATTTATATTAAAATATACACACCCTCAGCTGGTAGAGTAAGTACCATATGGCTATCTAATCAGATAATTTCTGCTTTTGTAAAATTATGATTTATAACAGACAGTTGGACAAGAATATTTATAATGGCTTTAGAAACATAGCTGCCCAGAGAAAAATGTGAAAATGAAGAGAAAAACTCTGAAAGATAAGATCTATGATCCCTAAGTGTCAAAATCTGACTCTACTGATTCTGTAGGACTTTGCTAACTACATAGGGCTATTTGGAATATATGCCTTTATTTTAATACATTGGTTCAATAATGGCTTCAACAATCTTGATTTGAGGAAAGGATTAAGATACATATTTACAACAATTAACTTTTCCATTTCCATGTGTGTACTTCATCTTTTGGACCCTTTTTTGTATGATCAATGCTTTTCAAACCTAGCATGAATATGACTTGAGAAACTTTAAAAATATGGAATATATTTTTATATATATTCCATATATATATGGAATAAATATATATAAATATATATATTCCATATATATGAATAAATATATATATACATATATGTATATATATATGTATATATATATATATATATATATATATCCATCCCAATCCTATTACCTCTGAATTTCAGATGAGGATTGAAAATGTTTAACTTGTTTCCAGAGAGAATGTTTGTGGAACCACCCAAATGTTGATACTAAGGGTGCAGGAATTAATAAGCATATATGTTGAAGAGCTAGAAAATCAGAGCAACTTCTATATTCATAGGCTACCTATCCACCTCAATACACAAAAACCTGCATATGCACAAACGTGTACAATACACATATGCAGACACATATATGCAACACATATACACCTACACCATGAAAAATACAGACATACATGGCATGGTTGTGTGTTCCTCAGGGGAAAGGAAATGGGCTGAGCTGGAACAGCCACATCTGATCATATCCAATTACAGAAATAGCTGTATATAAATATCCTGTCCTTAATACACTTGACCCACCAAAGCTCCATTTACTTTTCCAGTTGACGTCCTCAGAGGGCAGATGCTGGGGTGGGTTTGCTTTGCTTTCTGAATCTCTGGACGTTGGGCTATTTCTATGCAAGTGAAACTTCTAGGGCCAACAGAATTTCCATCCCTTTCTATTGCGTATCTCCTTTCTTACAACCACTCCCAGATCCTGGCCTGAAGCATGCCCCATCTGTTCAGGTACATACAGCTCCTGCTTGTTTGTAGACCTCTGTGGAAAGTTATTTGTATTAATTACACACTGGCATGAACATAGGGAATTGCAGGAGTATTTGTGTTTCTTTTTTTCTAACCAACCTAATGACCTGGCTTTTTTTTTTTTACTCTGGAAGATTAAAAAAATAATAAATAGAAAGCTGTTCCATTACTTCATTTTGACATTTGTGTTTGGTGTAAATGGGAGGGAAAGGCGAATAGGAGAGCAGCGAACTGCAGCAGGCATGTGACCCTCCCTACCCTGGTGTCTCTTTGCCAAGCATCTTGTTGCTCTCTGTGTTGGTTCTCCTTTTCAAACCACACTGAGATTTTGAGTTCAAGGCTTTTGGTCACTCTACCGAAGAGGAGTTAGAACAAAATCATGAACAAAATTGGGTTGTAAGTCACTTCTGCTTGTCCATAGACATAAGCAACTTAACTGGTTGATTCATTGAACCCAGACCACGGAGAAAGAATAGTGTGGAGGAAAGGCTTGTCAGAATCTTTTCTAGGTACAGTGCTTCTCTGGGTCAACTAGACCACTGTCTATCGGCCAATGGGTAGTCAGGAACCAGGCAGCCTCCAGTCAAGGGACCAGCCGAAGATGGATCATGGTTGCCCTAGTGGCCATTTGAAGGAAACAAGGCCATTTCTCCTTTGGCCCTATTGAAAGTTGACATTCAGCTGGATTTCTCCAGCTTGGTTATGTTACTTTCAGCAGATTTGATATCTGATCTCAGCCTTGATTTCTCATTTTAGACATGTGAAAAATATTTACTTGGCTATACACTTCATTTTAATTTCCTAGTTTCAAAAGTAACTAATACATTTAATATTCAGCTGTTCTTCACACAGTTTTACTCTCTAATTTACAGATGTTAGGGAAGAAACAACCATTGTGCTATTACTGACCAACAAACTAGAGCCAAGATACTATCTTGGATTTTACTTGTGTACTCTTATAATCTGAGAAATCTTTATTCTTCATAGTAGCTTATCTAACACAAAAACAAAAGGTAAATCTGTGGTAGTGAAGATCACTCTAAATCCAAAACCATTTCTAAACATTTCTAAACTTTCTGCTGAAAAAGGAAATATTTAACTCTACATATAAGCTGTCTGTTATGTATAAATGGGAATAAGTTTAGGTTTTGGCATTCTAAATTTACTTTAAAATATTAGCTAATTCTAACAATGTATGTGTAAAGATACAGCATTACTCCCATTCCAAGATTATTCTGTGTGAAATCAACTTCATGCCACAAGAGCTCATCTCTCCTGGTTACCTATGCAAAGAACTTGTTTATCTCACAACCAACAGATGTTTGAGACATTCATCACTGTCTTCCTTTCTACTGAGTTTGTCAACAATTCTCAGTTTGGAGTCTCCTCCTCTCACTCAACATCTCAGATGAAAGTGCATGCAAAAGGGGGCTGGAGAGATAGCCTAGCGGTTAAGAACACTGACTGCTCTTGCAGAGGACCCGGGTTCCATCCCCAGCACCCACATGGCGGCTAAGAACCGTCTGTAACTCCAATTCCAGGAGAACTCCAGTTCCAGGGGATTCCAGGGGAACCCAAGACCCTCTTCTGACCTCCGCGGCATTGCACGACACGGGTGCACAAACCTACATGCAGACAGTATATTCATACACATACAAAAATAAATAAATAAAAATTAAAAAAAGAAAGTGCACGCAATGGTTTCTCATCCTTGACCCACATCTTGGAAGTCTTCCAGACTTATTAGCTTTAAGCATGTACTCCCACAGAAGTTTCAGTGCACTGGGCTCAACCATGGTCAAGCTTTGAACTGCAGACCAGACATCTGTTTAATAGGATCTGCATCAGCCAGCAGCCTCTTGGCTGTCTGGGGAATGATTTTTCTAAAGGCAAAGGAGACTTACTCATGAAATGGCAGCACAGAAAATATTTTATTGGCGTTTTCCCACTCTGACACCCTCAGGTCTTCTAAGGCCAGGACCATACTTGGAAAATGCCATCATTGCTACTCGGCTTCACAATTCAAAGAGAGTTCAATGTTCCCTCAGAAACTTAAATCAATCTGGCATGGATTATTCAGACATTTTTTTACACTAGTTAGGGCTTCTAGGCTAAACAAATGACCTAAGGGATAAGACTGACTAGGTGTAGACAAGATATTCTGTGTACTAATCTGGTCATAATTAAACAGTTTTGAATCACCTTCATATTGTAAAATATCATTGTATTATAAAATGCCTAGATGTAAAATGCTGCTTCATTAAAAAAAGATGGCTGGGTATTCGTATGTCTTCATAACCTTTGGTACGTGAATGTGTATCTGTTTCTGGACTCTTTTAGGAAGGTTTCTGTAACACGGCCCTGCTACTCACCCTGTAGATACAAGTACATCTGACTGAAGAATGTGAACACCAAAACTGGCAGCCCAAGCTGACCAGAACCTCGTGGACTGGTGGATACAGAAGTGGAGAGCCTTAGCTGTCTGCCAAATCAGGATTTTCTTTGCCCCTTTTTTCCAAGGTGCACATTTCCCTTATGGTTTTTACACTTGAAATTGGTGTATCATATAAGCTACATATGTATGAAGTAGAGTATTATTATTTATTTATTATTAGGTCTTAATAAAATGATAGAACACCAAATAATCAATGATGTCTTGAAAACTTAATGGGAACCAAAGCATGAAAAATACAAGGGTGTCTTGAGATAGTTAGGACTGTAATAGAGAACGAGCCAAGAATGTGAAGGTTGTGAGTAAACAGAGTAAACAGCCCTCACAGAAAGAAGGAAATTAACATGTAGAGAGACTCTGGCTACAAGGCCTAAGAGGGAGCAAGGACAATAGTATCAGTTCTCTGGAGTCCTGACAACCAGATGAGAGAGAGAAAGAGGAGAATGGGAGACGTGGTAGAACTTTCTCCTTAGGAATGAATAATGTGAACATGTGACTTTTTATGATCAAGCCTATCTTGGTTTGATGAGTGCTGAAGAAATTTGAATACAAGCTGAGCTTATTCTGGCTCTGGCCTAGCCTGTAGGATATAAAGGGTTTTGTGATCTATCTGATTAAAGGTTATTTAGTTGGAATTATGTTTTGTATGATTTTGAATATAGTGCCCACAAGACCTGGGAGGGTAATGAGAGAAGTGTAGTCTCACAGAGTGCTGTCACTGGTTTTTGAACACCTACAGAATCCAAGGCAGAGGGGAATACAGGGCTTTTTTGATGTTTTGTGCTAGCAGCAGCCCCTGGGATAGACATCCTTCTTCTGAAGAGTGATAGTAGGTAGAGTGAGGGTTTGAACCACACAGGCCTTACCCAGGTAAGGTGGGAGAAAATGGCTCAGGCTCAAGAGGAGCCACTCATGTGAGGGGGCTGCTTGAGCACATGTAAGCCAACCATGGGGAAGCCCAGAGATTCCTTAAAAGACCAATGGTCTACAGTTACACAAATGAAGACAACCAGCCTGAACAATTTGACTAATTCCAAAATGAGCTTATGTGCTCCATAAACTAGAAACTAGACAAAGGTTAAATGAGGCTCTGGACCTACAACCCTAAGTGCTAGATTCAAAACAGTATGTGCTTGATACCTGGTGAATCCCTGTTTTAAAATAATCCATTACTCTCACTTTTCTTTTAGCAAATTCAAGTTTGAAGAAAAAGATCCCTATTTTTATAAAAGCCTATTTTCTATTCTTGAACATTCTAGCTAAAGCAATCATCTTGCAATTAACATCTGTACTTTAACAGAAGATGAAAAAGAGACAAAGCCTAAAAAAACTGGAGCTCCAAATAGCATTAAAATGACAACCTCTCCTCACCTCTCCTAAGGGCCAACATACAAGAATTCCCTATTATGGGATCCAGGAGGAAGGAGGATATTTAGGCAGAGGTCCAGGGCTGTCTCTGGAATAAGAAACATGTGCTTTTCTACGTTCCAGCCGGGAGGTGCTAAACACCACAAAACCGAGTCATGCGTTGGTCAGTCATCAAAGATAAACTGTTACCAAATGAATCAAAATCCTTAAGCTGCTGAGGTAGAAGACTAGTTTCTGAGCTCATACTCTGTCTAGGCAAGCTTTTGAGTGTTTTCTTGGATGAATGAACTGGCATCCTCCTCCTTAGGTGGCAGACTACACAACTGTCGCCAAAGAGCTGTGCACAGAGGGGTGGTCCTGGCACGGATCCGTCTGCTCTGAGCAGTTTCCTCTCCCCGGCTTCCCTGGTAGAAGTGATAAATAAAATAGCAGGCAACAGAGCTTCTAACTGCTTCCCTTCCTCTAACACCTTCTCCCAGTGTGGGGGTTAAGCCAACTAGTGCATGGACAACAAATGTCTACATTCGCCTACATCCCTGACTCCCTACCTTACGTAGAATGGAGTAAAGGAAATGTCTCTGATTCAATCCGGGATGTTTTCACTTGGAAAAATACATCAAAGGTCAGAAAGCCTTCAGGTTACAAGCATGTTGAAACTATAAAATGGGATTACAGATCTCTACAAGGCAGATTATTTAGTCAGAGCAGTTTGTTCATTATTTAATGTGGAAATTGCTTCCAGTCCCCTTGAAGGCATCTCCCTTCCTGAGGAACAGAGCCCTTGCTGTTAACCACCAAAAGTATGATCTTCATTTGTTTTTACCTGATTTTCGATTTGGGAAATGAACTATGGAGCTTGACAAACATAATTCCTGATTAATTTTAATATAATAATACATCACAGGACCTGATGCATTTCTTTTAGGTAGTTGCTCAGCTCGAGCTCTGAGGCTGAAACATTCACTACTTTCTGAACTCACCTCCCCGTTGCTGCTAACAGCAACTGTGGTGCTTAGAACTTGTTTCTGACGCTAAAATGGAACGCCCTTCATCCTTAGTAAACCCATGGAATTCTAGAGTTTTGAAGGTCTAACTATCTTTGTATAGTATTCACTATTAAAGAAAGATTCACAGACATTTATGAAATTCTACCAAGTTTTAAGAGTTAAAAATCATCCTCATCACTTGCTTTCTAAAGAGAGGGTTATTGGGGGAAGTGGGGTGTCTTAGCTAGGCTTCAGCTGTCAACTTGACACAGTCTACAGTTTCAACTGGGGGATTTCCCAGATCAGAGGGAACTACGGTCCTGTCTGTGATGAACTGTCTTCATTGATGACTGATGTGAGAAGGCCCAGCCCACACGGTCAGCACCATTCCTAGGTGGGCTGGTCTTGGCTGCATAGGAAAGCTAGCTGGGCCAGTGAGGAAGGCATAAGCTGCTTTCTTCCATGGTTCCTGCCTCCAGCCTCCTACTTTGAGCTTCTGTCCTGACTTCCCTTAGTGATGGATTATGATCTCAAAAATGTAAGCTAAAAGAAACCCTTTCCTCCCAACCTGCTTTTGTTCAAAGTGCTTTAGTTGTCTTTGGAGAGCCTCAGAGAAGGAGCAGGGGAAGGCACACGGGCTGAATGCTGAGTGAAGCACTCCTTAATCGTTTCACGTCTTCACAGTTTTTTCTAGATATCTCGGCTTTGGCAAAGCCAAAGCATAGTCTGCCCTTAACTTTTGGCCCTCATGACTTTGACAGGAAACTTTTTGAGGAGGGAGATGTTTCTGATCCCTTTACACTTACCTCATCAAAGCGTGATTTTACTTTGTCTATTTGATGTCTGAGAGGCCTCATTAAGAGCTCATTTTATTAGCACTGTTAAAACGTTTTCCCCACTGGGAGAACAGAGTTACATTCTATAGCATGAAAACACTGAAGGTCTCTCAAGGATCTGAACACACTTGTTCTGGTCTCAGGAGACCCAATTCCAGACACGACTGTTAACTCCCATAGCTCTTGGGAAATCAGTTCTCACTTGGGGGTCTGGCTTTTTGGAGTGGTCACCATGTGACCTCTGCTTTCCATGAGACAAGGGAGTGAGTTCAGTTGTGGCACTTACAGTCTGGTCTTGGTCTTTGATATCCTTGGCCTGTCACCTTTTAAAAGGCTCTAAAATAGTATTGTGTTCTAATAGGTCATTGGACCAACTCAGTAAGCTCTGGCAGGTCTGGCTTCTTCAGAAGGGAGAAATTTTGGGAAAGCGAAGTCAGTGGAAAGAGTCATGCCTTTCCATTTATAAACTGGGAAAGACAAGGACTAGCCAGCTTCCCAGAATCTAGGACCAAAGTGGTCAGCCCGTGTGCCATCTGCTCCTGCTTCCTGTTTGGAGCACTTGTTCTTCTCTGCTCACTCCGTAGTGTCAACATTTCTTCTCCTTTGGAGGGGGTTCCCTAGAAGTTTTCCCCATGGAGTCTCCACATCTGACCTGTAACTCTGCTCTCCAGCACAACACAGTCTTTCACAGGATCCTACTGTATCTGTTGTATTAGTTAAACCTTGGCGTTAGCACTTAAGAGGAAAGGAAAACAAATACTTCAATATTTGATAGGAAAAACTCTATAAAGATCTATCTTTCTCCTAGACTCAGGCAGAGTTTCACATAGTTGCTTGATTTCCTGGCAAAACATAAAATTGTCCCTCACTGAAATCTTTTGTTCTGAGTGAGTTAAAATTCTCTCCATAGATAGAAAATCTACCTTATTCTGTGCCTTGCCTGGGTGTAATCATTTTAGGAGAAAATCAAGCAACAGTTACTGTATTTCTTAAGGATTTGTATTCATTATGGGTATATGTGTGTATCTGTGTGGAGGCATGTGTAAGTGACTGCTGGTGTCCACAGTGCCCAGAAGTGTCAGATACCCTGGAGCTGGAGTTACAAAAGGCTGTTAGCTGTGAGAACTTGTGTCTTCTGTGACACTAGTACACTATTTACCTCTGGGCCATCTCTTTAACCCCAACAGTTAACTTTAATCAGCAAACACAGTTTCTCCCACAATACATTTTTAATTTTCAAGATTTCCTCCAGTTTCTCTTACTATGCTTATTTCTATTGAATACTATATGGAACTAAAAATAAAAATATGAGTTGGAAGTTTAATTGACAGCTTTAATTGAAAACATTCACTTTTTTCCAATTTTTTACTTTTTTTAACAATAAGTAATAAGTTATGAGTACAATCATCCTTCATGTAAAACAAATTTAGAAGCAGCTATGCCCAAACCCACACAGCCCAAGGCTCCCACCATCCAGCTGGTGGGGCTTATATGTACAATCATGTTGATCAAATAAGTGTCCAGACTATGTTGCTGTAGTTTCATCATTCACCCCAATCACAGCCCTTACATTCTACCATGGCCCCTCTTCCACAGATTGTTCCCTAGGCTTAGAAAAGGGGCACCGGTGGGCAAGAAGCAAATCAGTCTACTTTCTCTGGAGATGTCGTTTTGGACTCTGATCAGTTCTGGCTGTTTCCTTTCATGGGTTGACAGTTTGTCCAGGAATAACCTTTCAATCATACTAATGAAGCACAAACAACTAGATATATAGGTCTTTAAACAGTACTAATTATTATGGTAGGTTACTTTGCTATAGACACAGATGTTTGGATGGTATGCTAATCCATCAATTATATTTTTTCTGTAAAAGATGACAAGGTCTTACTGTGGCTTATAACTTCTTCTAACCACTAGAGGATGTAAGCTTGTGGCATCAGCCGTGAATTATTCTTCCAAGGAGAAAGCTAATAGCCAATTAGATTTGGGATATACAGGCATGTGGCTGCCACTGCTGCACAGTATTTCCAGGCAGGTGAGGTGTAGCTGATGCTGACAGAGGAGTCTTTCTTGACTCAAGGAGACCAATTTTCGCTTTATTAGTTTAGTGGCCTTTGGTACACTCTCTGGCATTCCAGAGACCAACTGTACACTTGCAAGTGCGGGTTCAATACATCTTTCCCATGCTTGCATCAGGTCTTCGACAGCAGGGCCTTATTGCCTCTCTTCTTGCAGGAATCCCAGTTTAAGACAAGAAGCCTTTACCTTTTGGGGGGTGTGCTTGGATCCCCTGGCCAACATCTCCTTGGCAGAATAATCCATTGGTGATATCAGAGCTCTCCTGTATTAATGTATTTTGCTTAAATGCACAGATTGAAAAGACTTTAGTATTATATTTGGTTCTGAATAGAGAATAATCCTTTTCACATTTCCTATGTCTATTAGTCAATTAAAGAAGGTAGTTATACTGGTTTTGTAAGAGATTACCTCTATAACAGTTGGCTCTAAGTTATGGTCAGAGAATGACTTCATTACCATCATGTATTTCTTTGTTCTATGAAAAGGAGTTAAGAAGGTCTCTCATATTAAAACTTTGCGGCCCCTAGAAGGTAAGGTTCATTAAGACCCATTATAAACAGTTGTTACAAATAGAATCCACAGAGATATTTGATGTCTGTAGCAGTTTGAGGCTTTTCTTCCTTTTAATGTTTAGATGGGCCAACTTCTCTACTGATATTTCTTGGTACATCTTTCAAAATGCAAAGCTGTATCTTTTCTTTCTCAGCCATTAAGTTGGTGACGTTTTGACCTGTGAGAACATACAAATCTTTTCCCATAGTTAGTTTTGAGATTTAAATGGAAAAATTGACAAAAAGGTTTAATATATAAACTGTATCCCCCCCTTTTTTTAATTTTAGGTTTTTATTTTTTTTTGACCCATGAGTCTCAAAAAGGCAGTTGTAGTACACATACCTATAGGCAGGAATCAAGGTGTAAATTTCATTAAATTTACCCAAGCTGTTTTGGGTGACTGTATGTTGTTAATTTGGGAAGCAAGCTTAATTCCTTAAGTTAAATTATCCTACAGGTAAAAGAGAATGTTACAAGATGATACTGTATAATGCAGAAATTATAGAGACCATTTGTATATGTTAATCCCAAGGTTATTGTTATACAGAAAACTTTCACATTTATAGGAGCTTTATTTATCTAATTATGCAGAATAGAAAAAAATTATAATATCAGTGGGTGTTGGGTTTTTCTTTACATCTTCACTAACATTTGCCTTTGTCCAATGAGTGCACATCTTTAATGATGTTCTAATAATGACAAAGTGCTATCGTGATGACACACTCATTGGCCTCTGCGAAGTGGTTTCTATGAATCAGCTTAGCAAACATTCACTAAATATCTCTTGTGTTTTCAAAGAAAATAAACAGAATCTACAAGCTTTGTATATTGATAATTTCTTGATTTGTAGGACTAATTTTCTAAGCCCTCTCTTCTGGGAAGTCCAAGATTCTTTTCTATGCACTGTGTAACGTGTTCAAGCTTTTAATGTATCTGATAACAAGTGGCAAGTGTCTGTAGTCCAATCGGTGATTGATGTCCACACTTGTACATTCTCCTCCCACCCATTCCCAGTAGTTAAAACATCTCAGAGCTGAAAGCACTGGCAACAACCTGGGCTTTGCTAGCTAAGAGATCTCACATGAGTCAGTGAACAAAGAATTTCCTACATGAAAACAAAAGACTGATATAAATGTCATCATATATTATGAGTTCTTCTTATTATGGATATCTAAACAATTTCATCCTGTAAAAATGAAGGAAAATATCAACAACTCCTCTTCACGATGGACTTGAGTGTGAATGCTAGAAGTCAGAGGACACTTTGTGGATTTGGTTCTCTCCTTCTACTTTTTTTTTTTAAAGATTTTTTTTTTATTTTTATATGTGTATGAGTGTACCGTCTGCATGCAGGTTTGTGCACCCGTGTCGTGCAATGCCTCGGAGGTCAGAAGAGGGTCTCAGATTCCCCTGGAACTGGAGTTCTCCTGGAATTGGAGTTACAGACGGTTCTTAGCCACCATGTGGATGCTGGGGATCGAACCGGGGTCCTCTGCAAGAGCAGTCGGTGCTCTTAACCGCTAGGCTATCTCTCCAGCCCTCTCCTTCTACTTTTATATGGGTTCTGGAGATTGAACTCTGGTCATGTGGTTGAACAGCAAGCACCTGTACCCATTGTGCCATCTAGACAGTTTGAAGATAATTTTATGTATTTGCCCAGATGGGATTCATGGATAGTTACTAAAATGTTTGGTGTAGCCATTCCATAGTAAAGAAGTAGGAGCAGAGTGCTGGCATGACACAGATGAAACATTCCAGGGAGAAGGTCCCGGGAAGTCCCTGAGGGTAGTGACACTGATTCCTGAGTGAGGACGTTTCAAAACCACAAGAACAATCACCCACCAAAACATACATGTTGAACTTGTAGCAGAGACATGCAGCGGTGGCAAGACTGTTAGTCAGGACTTAGCTGTATTCCCTTCCACTTCTTTTGGAATATGTCAGTATTTTCTCAGAAAACTCCAACAGTCCAAAGTCTGTTGGGTGCTGCATGAGAAGCCAACTGGATCATGTTAATCAGCTTTCTTGTTGCTGTGACAAAATACCTGAATCTACAGAAAAGCAGGAAAAGACTGACTTCAGTTTACAATTTCAGTGGTTTCAGTCCATGGCTGAGCAGCCCTATTGCTTTAAGCCTGTGATGAGGGAGAATACTGTGGCAGGAAGCTCATGGTAGAGCAGTGAGGCTCACCTTGGTGGCCAGGAAGTGGCCAAGGTCCCCACACACTCTGCCTCCTTCATCCAGGAATCATCTCCCAAAATATCTACCACCTTCCAATAACACAACCAACTGGGATAAAACCTTCAGCATACAACCATTTAGGACCCAAACCACAACATAGATTGATTTTCAGTGGTACTTAATTATAAAATCAAGGACAAAAATGAATTACTAGATTGGCTGAGAAGCTAGACTAACTTCTTATCATTCTAATATTTACAATAAGAATGAGAACTACTGGGCTGGAGAGATGGCCTAGCGGTTAAGAGCACCAAATGCTCTTACAGAGGACCCGGGTTCGATCCCCAGCACCCATATGGTGGCCAAGAACCGTCTGAAACTCCAATTCCAGGAGAGCTCCAGTTCCAGGGGAATCCGAGACCCTCTTCTGACCTCCGCGGCATTGCACGACACGGGTGCACAGACCTGCATGCAGACAGTACATTCATACACATACAGAAATAAATAAAATAAATTAAAAAAAAAAAAAGAATGAGAACTACTACTGACTTAGTCCATTTATATAAATAACCTGAGTATTGTCCCAAAAATAAACAGAGAAAACTCAGCTATTTCCTAAGAAGAAAAAAAGACTGAGAGGGGGAATAAAAAGATATCATGTTTTGTTTCATTTCAGAGCCTCCTTGAAAATGGTGTCCAATCTTGTGTTCCCTGACCCATTCATGATAGTCTTTATTAGATGTTCACCTTAAGAAAATTAATTCATTCTAATCCTCCCAACATCTCTTAGTGATTCGGCATGTAGTCAATCATTTGATTCTACCATGTGTAAGGTACAAATTCGATGATTTTTAATGTCTTATTTGTTCATATCCATTCTTAGAAACTTACTGTAACTTTTCTCAGGCAGAAAGACTCAATATTATGTAAGATTAAGTAGGATGGATTCATAAATTCTTTTGGAGGGATCCAAAATGATTTTATACTTTTCACAAGGTTCCTTCTTCAGGTGGGTTCAATATGCCACCCCAAAGGGTCCTTTGACATGGCAGCTGATTTCTTTTAAAAATAAGAAAAGCAATACCAAGCAGCTAGTTGTTCTGTTGGTTTTATTCAAAAGAATAAAAATGGTGCTGCATTTTTATTTATTTATTGTAGAAAATAAAATATAAAATTTGATGTTCAAACTTGCAGTAGTGCTCTTTAGGGGCCTGAGTTAAACCACAAGAGGAAATTCCCAAGTACCTTTCCCAACTGATCCTACTTGGTTTTCATTTTCCATGGTTCATAAAGGAAGCAATTTAACATGAGAAGAAGCTTGAACGTCCCATAAACCTGCATGCTTCATTTGAAGCCACCAGCTAAAATTCTGGCTCTTTTGAACGTCGTCCAAGTCACTGGAAAAAAAAGAAGGTTCTTTTCTTTTTACCTTTTTATCAGATGTCTTTTTACCCAGAAAGAGTCCAGAGACAATACTTTCATTCACAGACTGAGCAACCTCAGCAGAACATGCCAATCTGTCACATTACTCAAAGTCACCATAGTCAAAGTAAAAAGATGACCTGCCAATTGCTATTCAAATCCAGCAGCTTATGGAATGCCCAGTTTTTCATTTAGATTTATTATTTTTTTTTGCTGGATGTCATGCTGTCATTATTTAAACTCTAAGGTTTTATTCGGGCCCATCTCAAAGCTCTATCATTTTCAGTTTTTATCCCAATTAAATGTGGTAAATACAAGAAAACACTGGAAAAATTTGATGGTGGGGCAGAATGATATACATATATATGAAATCAGGCAGGACTATTAAGGGGTGTGCAGATAGGGGAGGGGATCTAAATATGATCAAATATATTGCATAAAATTTGCAGAAATTCAATTTAAAAATTTTTGTAAAGGATGCATGGTATATATAAACAGGTAATGAAGGAAAATGACTAGTAAAATTGAAGGAAGACAAGAAAATTAGGAAGGGGACTTGTTTATGGGCCTGGAGCGGTGGCTCAGTGGTTAAGAGTACTAGATGCTCTTGGAGAGGTCCTGGGTTTAGTTCTCAGAACCCACATAGCAGATAACAACTGTCTGTAACTCTAGTTCCAGGACATCTGACACCCTCTTCTTGCCTCCATGGGCATTGCACAACACAAGTGCACTTACATTCATGCAGGCAAAATACTCATACACATAAAATACTAAGAAATAAAGAAAAATCTTTTAATGAACTTTTGTTGTTGTTTTGGTTTTTATTTGTTTTGAATATGTACTTTTGACATGATCAATGAAACTTCTTTTTGCAACAGAGGATATGATAGAGTTCCACAACTGGTAACAGAGAGAATATATGTCTGAGAGGTGCCCTCCCTGTCCTAAGTGACACATCTACATTGTAACCTTTAAGGCTCCCAGATAGTAGGTCGGGGGTAGAGAGAATATTAATACATTCTTCAACCCTCAACAGTGAAGCTTCCTCATATGACAGAGCATCATGCACACAGAAGGCCACTGCTGGCTAAGTTTTAGAGAATAAGAGAGTGCAGAGTGTGTGTCCCTGGATAGGAGCCCTATACTAAACATCATATATGCACTGTTTAGGGACCGTTGCAGGAAAGGGGGCAGAAAGATTGCAAGAGCCAGGGCTGGTGCATGCCCATAAGTAAACAGTCTTCCAGCCCCCTGGGAACTTACTCATGATCTTGTAACAATGCACAAGGTCCATGCTGACTCAGTTGGACAAAAACCCAGCAGAGAATGGGGAAATGGGCAGCAGGTCCCAACCCTAGCCAAGAAGCTACTAGCATGGATTATTGGGGCATGAGGGAGCATGGATGTTCTTTAAGGGAGTGACTCTAGACAGGCTGACTAAACTCTAGTGAATGAATTTGCACAGACGGACATCTGGATAGAAATGGTTGACTGACTGGATAGGACTTAACATATATGACAGCATACCTGAAATCTTATGGGGGAAGCTATGGGGATAGGAAGGGGGCATGGGTCTAAATTTGATCAAGACATATTATATGAAATGTACAAAAATTCAATAAAAGAGGCTTTGATGTATAAAAGCACATTAAAAGTAAAACTCACAATAGAGTTTTGCCTGATGCTGCATTGTGAATTATCAGCAAAGACTAGAGATAAAAATCATGTAGTTGGATGATATCGTCCAAGGAAAATAAAGTGAAAAATCAGAGAAAGATGGGCCTCTGAGCAATAGTGTAAGTAAGGCTGTGGGCAGAGGAAATGAAAGAAGAAAAATGGGAGATGGCTGAAGAAAGGCATAGAAAGTTGGGTGAAATGGGTAGCTACATGGTGGTTTAAATAGGAAAAGGTTAATTATATAATACTAGATTATTTATCAGCTTTCTAGAGCTGCAAATCGTCATAAGCTTAAAACAACAGGAAATTATTTTTATGAATCCTGGAGGCTAGAAGTCCAAGATCAAGGTACAAGCTCCCTCTGCAAGCTCTGGGGGACAAAATCAAAACCGGTTCTTGCCTCTTGCTAGTTCTTAGTGATTCTTTTCTATCTTTGATGTAAAGCACAGCTGCAGTCTTTTCAGTGTGTCTCTGTATCCATCTTTTTTTTTTATAAGGTCATTATTCACTGGATGTAACATCCACCTTTAATCCTACAATGATCTCATTTCCATCCTTAATTAGTTACATCTGCAAAGGCCTTACTTCCAAATAAGGCTGCAGACTGAGTTTCCAGGTGGATTTGGTATTATTCAACTCATTTCAGCAATCAAAGATTATATCTTAGGGCATGTACACTCCAATAAGATCCTTATCCTTGAAAGCATTACGCTTTTCTGGGAAACTCTGAGATATACCAAATGGGATTTGTTCCCTCTAAAGTGATGTACAGATTTAATATTTTAAAAATATTCTTAAAATTAATTCCAGATTATGATATGGTGGTCTCTGCTTATGAGTCAGAAGACCCCAAAGATTTTTCAAGGTGTTTTATGGAATTTTCTTTAAATAATGCCATTTTTCAAGCTTTAAAATCAGTCATTAAAATGACTATTTCAGCATTGTTTCTTTTACTAGTGTAGCTTCGGAGGTCTGATTGCACCTGGAGTATGGGCAATATGTCACAACGACCAGGGCAGAAGGCTCAGGAGATTCGATCCCAGCTCATATTGTTCACCACCTTTCTCAGTATGCTGTTCCCTGGGGTTTGGAACCTTAGTCACAAAGAATTAGCAAGTACAGGAGATCATCTGAAATTCTGATGGTTAAACATGGTTAATAAATGAAGTAAAAAATAAGGCAATTATTAAAACTCTGCACAAGCTGATATAGGTGCAGAGTCTGTTTCTCTAATAAAGATCCCCTTGTAGTAAAACACCAAATGCTTAATAGAAAATACTCTTGTGGCAAATAAAGAAAAAAGTTGGTTTCCAAGGCAGATGTGGTGCTGTGTGCCTAATGATCCAGCACTCAATGGGGAGGCAGAGATCTGGGGATCAGGAGTTTAAGCCTAGTCTTAACATAGTGAGTCTGAGGCCAGCCAAAGCTATATGAGAGCCTGCCACAATAAACCAAAAGAATAAAGTTTCTTATTTATGAATAATAAAAACTATTCTTAAATCCTATAGGTACTAAGAATTACCTACTTAATTTCTTCAGAAACTCTCTTAATATCTAAAAGGAGAATTGTATTTCCTCTCATTTCAGTGTTTGAAGATTATATAAAAGTGAACCTATATGCAATCACACATATGTATACATATACACATGACTCTTAATTAATTTTGTGTTTATGCATGTATTTATGTGTGCTTTCATGAGCCATTGGCCAAAGTGTTAATCATTTTAAAGTGTAAATTGTAAATTTTTTATAAATAATGAATACAAAAAGCATTGTCTCCTAATTTTGTTACCTTAATACATTGTTAAATTTTATTATCTGTGTTCCCAAATTCAAATATTAAAATATGATAGCATTAAAACATTTTCTCTTAGCCCCTGTTCCTTTATTTATTAATTTATTTTATAATTTTGAGACAGGGTCCCCTTGTAACCTCAGTGGTCCTGGAACTCGCTTTGTAGACCAGGCTGGCCTTAAACTCACAGAGATCTGCCTACCTCTGCCTCCCAAGTTCTGGGATTAAAAGCATGTGCCACCACGCCTGGCTAGCCCCTGTTCCTTTAAAGAGCATTTTCTGAACTTCTTTTTTAAGGTAGTGTGTAAAAAGTTTTGAGCCGCAAGAAATAGACTATGGTTATGTATTCAATGCTCACGGAACATTTGTTTCTATGTTGGTTGCTCCTTTAGGCTCTAGACATATAATACAGAGCAAAGTGATCAAAATGTTTGCCTTTTCCAAGTCTGTAGTTCAGTGAGACATAGACAAGAAAATAAATCAAGAAAAATTAAGTTGCCAAGAAAACTTGGAGAGAATCCACATCATAATCATAAAAACACAGATTTTTTTTATCTTGAACATTAAGATTAATTTTAATAATATCATTTATCTACATTTGTGAGTAGCCTCCACTTCTATTGATTTGAGCAAAGCAAATGCAGAGGTACAAATAACAGGTAGAGAACGAGGTGAAAGCAGATGAGGTAACTAATATTATCACCCAACAAAGTCCAGTTTCGTGACTTTTCCTTTGGAGATGTAAACAAGTGTCTATTAACCACAAATAGGGCATGGTTCCACCAGAAATACCTTAGCAAACCAATGCATTTCTCGAGGTTACTTACAGGAACCTAAGTGCAAGATTACTCATAGGAGCATGGTCAGCTCGAAGGCAACTGCATCATCAGAAAGCCCACCTCAGCACGGGGGATGAGTCGTGACAGCTGCCTCCCTGGATCTTCCTATACTATGTGCACTCAGCGCCACCAAAGTATCTTTTCCCAGAAACTGCTTCCTACTTATTTAAAACCTTGGGAAGGTAATTTGCAAATCTTGTAACATTTTACAAGACTTATAGTTTTTATAAACTTACAGTTTTTATAAACGTAGTTTTATGACCTTAGAATTGCCTAAGCTTCTTGAGTCTTACAGTCTTTCAACCTCTCTACAGAAAGGAAAGCTTCAATTTAGAGGAACAAGCTACAGTGATACAACGCTTCATCCCTTACTCTAACTCTCCAGTTCTTTCTGCCCCATCTTCTGTAATGTTCCTTAGGTAGGCCTTGGAAAGGGCGATATGTCTGATAGTTTTTCCATTTCAGTTTAGCATTGGTTAACTATGTGAAAGCAATAGTTGCTTATTCTGTAGAGCTTGAACACTTATAAATCTCTTCAGCAATCACTTCCTACCATAGCAATCTATGAGCACAAACACAAATGTTTAGAAGACATCTAATTTGACATCTGTTTGACAAACCCGTAGCAGTTATTTTCTGATGGGGCCTATACTGTCCCTATCCATGGACTTTCAACCGGATTTACAGTACCAGCTGTGGGACCATCCTTAAGTTCAAAGAACAGTTAGTTACACCTACAGCAGTAATGCCACTATTATTACAGTGGGAATTTCTTCTCTGCCATGTCGGTACTGTAGCAAACATTTGGTAACAACAGGAAGAGAAACCCAGAGGGCAAAAGAAAAATGACAGTGGATGGGCTGGAGAGATGGCCTAGCGGTTAAGAGCACCAACTGCTCTTGCAGAGGACCCAGGTTCGATTCCCCAGCACCCACATGGCGGCTAAGAACCGTCTGTAACTCCAATTCCAGGAGAACTCCAGTTCTAGGGGAATCTGAGACCCTCTTCTGACCTCCACGGCATTGCATGACATGGGTGCACAGACCTGCATGCAGACAGTACATTCATACACATAAAAAAATAAATAATAAAGCGAAGAAAAAAAAGAAAAATGACAGTGGATTGTACAGGTTATGATGGGGTAGTGTTCCCCATTCATGCTTCTGTATCTAACTTTGATCCTTTGAAAAAACAATGCAAGTGATGGAATCTTTTCATGCCATATTTGATATTAAAACACTGACCAAAGCAACTTATAGAAGGAAGAGTTTATTTGAGCTTACGGTTCCAAGCTCTAGAGAGATTAGAGTCCAACATGGCAGGGAGGCACAGTGAAGTGGCCAGAGCTGGAGCAGAAGTTCAGTGCTCACACTCATCAGACAGCTCAGTCTTCATTAATTAAGGCAGTAATATTAGCAGTAGAGTAACAATGTTTAGATGATGATTCATTTTCATAAAGCATTATATTTATAATCACTGCAATATCAATCGTTCTAGTCTTCTTTATGTTGCTGTGATAAAACACTCTGACTATAAATAACTTAGCAGAGGAAAGAGATTATTCCATTTTTACTTCCAGGTCATAGTTCATCACTGAGGGAAGTTGAGCCAGGAACTGAAGCAAGAACTCAAAGTAGAAACAGTGGTGAAATGCTGCTCTGGCTCAGACCCAGCTAGTGGTCTCATACAACCTAGGACCACTTTTCTAGGAATAGTACCACCCACAGTAGGCTAGGCCTACATCAATTAATAATCACTGCCATCTCCTACAGACACCCTCACAGGCCAATTTGATCCAAGAAATTCCACAGTCCAAGCTTTCCTCTCAGAAGACCCTAGGCTGTGTCAAGTTGACACTCGGAGCTAACTAGGCTACCAATATAAGCACTGCAAACAGAAATTGCTCCAACTGGCAAGCACTGAAAAGAAAATTAACATCAGGTAATGATCAAAAGATAGTGACTTATGTTTAATCATTAGTTTTTATTTATTTATTATTTTATGTGTATGAGTGCACTGTCTGCACGTAAGCAGGTGCACCCTTGTGCAATGTAGAGATCAGAAGAGGGGGTCGGACTCCCCTGGAACTGGAGTTAAAGATGGTTCTTAGCCGCCATGTGGGTGCCGGGGAATTGAACCCCAGTCCTCTGCAAGAGCAGTTGGTGCTCTTAACTTCTGAACCATCTCTCCAACCCCAGAACACTTTGCTTTCAAAGTTTTAAAAAGAATTCTAGTTTGGATGATAGAGAAATGTCATAGCAGTTAAAAGCACCAGCTGCTTTTGCAGAAGACCCAAGTTCAGGCCCAGACACAAATGACAGCTAACAACTATCCATAACTCCAGTTCCGGGGGATCCAGTGCCCTCTTTTGAGCTCCATAAGTATTGTACAACATGGGTATACTTATGTTCAGATAATACATTAACATACATAAAATAAAAATAATTAAAATATATTTTTAAAAATTCTAGTTTCTATTGAGGAAATGAATTGATAAGACTTAGAAGATATGTAGGCAGACCACTTAGAAGATTTTTTTTCAATACTTCATGGGGATGAAAATGATGTTTTTTTGCAGTCACTAGACAATGAATTGGCCAAAGTCTTAAAAAGAGGACGATGAAAAGACAGTGGGGAAGGGTGAAGGCTCCGTAAGAAGGTGACGTTCTCATAGCAAAGAGTCTTGATCCACCCAAGGGTTTGTATACATGAAACTCAATGTATTGTCTGATGCTTTGAAGGAAAAATAGCTAGTCTTTCTTGGGATCTAAAAGTCAGATATTCAGAGAATATCCTTGTTCAATGCAGCTCCTACCTTGGCACACATGGTGTAGCTAATAAAAGTAGGATATCAGAGGGGCTGGAGAGATGGCTCAGTGGTTAAGAGCCCCGACTGCTCTTGCAGAGGACCCAGGTTCGATTCCCAGCACCCACACGGTGGCTAAAAACTGTCTTTAACTCCAGTTTCAGGGGAATCCGACACCCTCTTCTGAACTCCATGGCATTGCATGACTCGGATGCACAGACCTACATGCAGATAGTGCACTCATACACATAAAAATAAATAAATAAAAATTATTTAAAATGTAGGATATCGGAAACACAGCTGGGGGCTGTGAAATATCCCCTGTAAATTCTTTGAAAGGATCTGGAGCAAGGTTCACTCATTTCATCTGCACATGTGATGAATAAATGTGATATTTGTATGCAGTGTTCCATCTTTCTCAAAGGCATGCAATCAAGGAAAAACAGTAAACATTATATCGGTTCTGTTAATGCTCTAGCTGGCAAGCTCCAACAATAATCAGGTCTCGCAGAGTCCACGAACCTACGAATAGAACGCAACGTTCTAGAGAAAAGATTTAAATGTACACGTTATCAGATCACTTTTATTGCCAGTGACAGAGTCACTGCTCTGTTCGCTCCACTTGTTTCCACACTGTCTTTAGCATTAGAAAATGTTCCCCCCCTCAATATTCAGACAGGTGTGGTAGTATGAAGGCTTTAAGAAAGACAAGTGATTAATAATTCAATGCTGGTGTTTTAAAAATGTTACAAATTTCTGGCCAAATTTTTGCAGTAAATTGAGTTATAGTAGTTTTTTTTTCAATACTCAAAGCACATAGTACCAGGATGTAAAACAGCAAACAAAATGCTGTAACTCTGATAAGAAAGCCATCTTAGGGAACCAGAAACAGAATAAAAACACAAAGCCAAGAACAAGGCTAAAACCACAGACATGTTGGGGCGTGAGTTTGCAAGAAAGCCATGAGAACAGAAACTCAACTTGTATGTAGCATACAGGACCGAAAATGCCCTATGTACCCCAGGGAAGCACTGCAGGTCAGGTGTTAGAAGCTACCCTGAACTCATAAAAGAGTGTAGGAAGAATACTTGTATTTGTAGCATTTACCATTGTACAGACCACCATTGCTGGAAGATACAAGTGGTTCATAACAAAGCAGACATGAGAGCAAGGTTCTATCACTTATTGCCTGGTTCTAAAGTATCCTCATAATCCATATAGCCTAGTCTTGTTCACAGTGACCCCCCAAGCATTGTGACAGGGAGGAATAGAGAGGTAGGTGAAGATCCTCCAAGGGAAGATGGGTATATCTTTAGTTCTTACTCTGCTTCTAGTTTGCAGTTTAGCCAGAAGATAAATTAGTAGAGCATACACCAGAATTCTCTCCTAAAATTGTAGTAAGAGAATTTCCCAACTCTGATCATGGGGTTGTTTCTCCTAACAACTTAGGAGCTCTTCAAAAGATGCCTCATTAATGTAAACTCTGATATGTTTGAAGGTATCCAAGTGGAATTTATAGAGGGTTTGAATTTATAGAGGGTTTGAAAAGCCACAAAAACATTTGAAGGATTAGAACCGGAGGCAATTGCCACATCTATGATGTCTTTTCCCCTGATTAGAGGGATCTATTTTTCGCATCCAGTCTTCTGATTATACTGCATATTACACACAGGGGATAAGTTAATATGGAGGCTGTTTGGACTCCTGTTTAGAGAATCTGTAGTAACCCAAGGAGCGATTTACAGTGCAATTCGTTATTGCTCTCAGAGTTTCACTTCTATTGCATCCTTACCCATCATACAGTTCCTCACCTAGATGTAGGGCATATTCCCCACTGAGTTGTTATAAGCTTGGCCAGGGGCCATGTTTGGGCCATTAGAATGTTAGAAGGTGTTACAGGGTAGGGGGCTTGAACTGTTAATACAAGGTTAGGCTTTCTCCTGCTATCACTCTGCAAAACCAAGTCTCCAGCATTATGACCAATATGAGAAACAAACTTGACTCAAATACACAGACTGGAACCAAGTCCATCTGAGCAAAGCCAAGAGTGGTGAAACTCTGGTTAAACCAAAGATGCATGGAATGTAAATAATTATTGTGTTATAATCCACTGATTTTGTGCTTTTAAACAGTATTATAAGGCCAATACTTGACTAAAACACTTTATCTCCTACTACACAGGAAAATAAATTCCAGGCAGTTTAAAGATATAAATAAGAGATGAAAAATCTCAAAGTATATAAGTAAAGTTAGAGGGAAATATTCTCAGAATTTCTTAAGAATGAACCAAAAACATAAAACATATTGATTAATCATCCTACACTTAATATTAAAGCATAAAATCTATTGATTATTTATCCTATACTTAATATCCTGTTTAACAAAAATATTAAGTAATGAGGTAAACTACAGAGCACAGATCAGGAGATGACATTTGAATTGCTTATTGGTTATATCTAGGCAAATGTGAGAATCTTAGTTTGACTCCATAGAGTCCATGTAGAATTAAGCACGATAGCACACATGTGTAGTCCCAGTGCTTCTACGGAAAGATGGGAGGTAGAAGCAAGAGAACGTCTTGATGTTGGTGGGTCTGGTGGAGCTATCCTGGGGGACACAGAGGCAAACAACAAAGAGACTTGCTTCACACAAGGTGAAAGGCAAGAATCAGTACCAAAGATTGTCTGCTGACCTCCACCTGTGAACTCTAACATATGCCCACTACACTCATACACATGAACATGTGCACATACATAAACATATCTGTATTATATGTGTATTATATACATATAAAGTAATAATGAATTTTAAAGGAATATCTTAAAAACAACTTTTATCAGGACGTATTTTTAATCTGCAAACGTAAAATATAGCCAATGCATAAAATATATATGTGGCTTATGCACGTATCTTAAGGATTATTCTTTATTTCACCAGAGTTCTATCACAATTCTGATTGTTTGGTTAACAAAATAGTGACTCATGGAGACTAAAGAGTATAGTTTCCTTCAAGAGTGGAACACAGTAAGTTGCATGTTCACTTGCCCTAACTTTGGGTCTTCTAGAACCGATGATTGTCTCCATTTCTTCAGATCTTTCCTGCAGTAACTGAAACACATCTCTAGAAATGGTGTCAAAGAGGGGTATGTTTCCCATGCTGTCGAGGAGCTAAAAAAAACAGAAACTATCTCTTTGGGCAGGGTGTGGGAAAGAGAAGGCTTCTGGGTGACACTTCATTTGCAAGCCAGTGGCCTTTACATCTGGAAAGTCTTCACCAATCTGAGGCTCCGATCTTGGCTGGTTTTATTATGAGATGGAAGCAGTAACTGTCAGAATCATTCATAAAGTGCAGATGAGTTACACCACAGCCAGCTCTCTGAGTGGATGTACAGCTTCTCTTTGAGTGGTTGTTTGTGTTGGCACTGACTGCATCTCCATTGTGGCAAGGCTCATCCTCCAACTGAACCCACTGTTTCATAGAACTGACCAGTCATTTGATGAAACTGGCTAAACAGACCTCTTGTTTTGATGTCCTATAAACAGAACTCAACTCTCTTCCTCACTCTGTGCCTTCTCTCCTAGAAGAAATTGGCCAAGAGCCCAGTATGACATTACAGGAAAAAAAAAAAAAACCTAGAGACATAGACTGAATCCTTCAAGACTCAAAGCAATACCATATTCTTTGTCTTTCTCCTAAATGACTAAGAAGTTCCTTTTAAAAAAATAAGAGAAATAATGACTTGTTTTGAAGCACATATTTTGCAATATAATGTAAGGATCAATTAAATGTAAATACAAAGTATTAATAAAAGTAACAAAGGTAATATTAACATAAGAGAACAGCTATTGATTGGCTACTGTGCCTCATATTCCAAGCATTTCTTAAATCCAAACTTATCCATATAATAATTCTATGAAGCATAATTGCTATTACCGTTTGTCAGCTCAGAATATTAAGATGTAGTGTTTTTAAGTTGTTTTCTCAGGATCACAAAATCAGAGGGGTTCAAGGGAGCCTGGTAAATTATGTAGTTCAACCCTCATCTCTCACACATGAGGGAGCTGAAAGTCCTAGCACAGTGCAGTCAGTGGTGTTCAGGGAGATTACATTGTTCTCTCTGAGGAGAGAAGAATACATTTGCCTGGCCCTCTAGCCCAATGAGTTCAACATTGAATTTGAAGTCTGGCCTTCCAATCGGAAAATTTAGCACCAGACAGGCCAAGTAATTTATTTGCCCAAGGTCAGTCATTTAAGAAATAGACTTCAAGTCTCTAGACCACTGGCCTGATTCTCTTTGCAATGAATTTGAGCTTCTCCAACTGTTTTTCTCCTTTGAATAATTTTAATTTGCCTTATTTTCCATAATTTCTAGTGTTCATAGAAATGGGTCACACTCCTTATTTCTATTATAGGAGAGATCATTATAGAAAAATTCCATTTTGAACTAGGTTTCATTGATCATTTTACTGTAAAGGAATCACTAAAGCAAACCTTTAACATGATCAGGCATGAGAATTTCACACCCATTTCTGAGTGGGCTTTGGAAGCATTCATAAATTGCCCTTTCATGGATAATACAGGGTGGGTGATACAACGTTTTGACCTTTCCTATGGGTGTATGACAACATGCCCAGTGACTATCCATTCTTCACTCTATACCAGAGCTTGGGGTGAAATAATAGTTGGAAGCAGTCTAGCTGTTGTCCCTTCCAGAATTTATATGGTGATAATATTAAACAGCAGGAAACAAATACTGCAATCTCTCAGGCTATTTCTTCCCTGTCTCTCCTTTTCTGCGATTTATTTGAAAATTGCCAAAGAAAACAACTGGCTTTACCTACCAATATTTAGGTGCAATAGTGGTCATGCCTCGCATGAAAGAGCATCTTAGAAAGAGATCTCTTTTTTTTTTCTCCTTCTCTTTTTTTTTCCTCCTTCTCTCTTTTTTTTTTTTTTTATTGATGCTTTGTGTATTTCATTCAACATTTTCCAATTCAGTTCAGGCATATATCCCCTTCCCTTCACCCCGCCCCACCGCTACCCATCCCAGATCATGCATTCTGCCGTAAGTTTTCTGCATCGTTCTCTGCTTTTTTGTTTTGTTTTGTTTTCATTTTTTTTAACAATAAGTGATAATTTGTGAGTACAAGCATCCTGCATGTAAAACCAATTTGCGAGTAGTTGTGCCCAAACCCACACAGCTCATGGGTCCCACCATCCACCAGGGGGGGCTTGAATGTTCAATCAAGTTGATCAAATGAGTGTCCAGTCTATATTGTTGTAGTTTCACCATTAACCCCAATAGAAGCCCTTACATTCTACCACGCCCCCTCTTCCGCTATAGCACGTATTTGAGAGCATTGATTAACCAAAGTATATAGAAACTAGAACAAGAGAGTTTGATTAGGAGTAGGGTTTAATCAGAATTAATCAAATTTAAAAAAAGACTTTTATGTCTATTGCACAAGGTGGTCATAGATATCCTACTGACAGAGGACAGCATTTTTCCAACAGTGTGGACTTCAGGAAGCAAGAATCTAAAAGTGGTCAAAGGAAAGCACTCTTGCAATGCCTGTGAGCTTTGGAAACCAGCTTTGTCCAGAGTAGGATATCTTCTCAGGGCAAAGATTCTAACTGTGGCTCCGTAAACTCACCGATGGAAGTTTTAAAATACCATTGTCAGTGAACTCACTGCAAACCACATTTACCTTAGTTGTTTGGTTGGCACCTGCACACAACCCATGCTAGAACATGGTTCTGTCCAGGTGTTTCAACAACGACTGTGGAAATACAACTCTGAATAAGGACAAAAACTGAAGCAATGAGATGATAACTTTGGCAGCCCTTGCCAAGCTTCAGTGTTTTACCCTGTCATGAGTGTCGTATTTCAGAAACAGATATGTTTATGTCTTTCCAGGATGTCATGATTTATCAAATAACAATAAATTCATAAGCTGCTATGTTAGTTTTGTCACTCATAATTTCCCAAGTAGTGTCAGTTTCTCTTAATAACTCAGCATTGGAAAACACATGTTTACTTATTCTAATGTTACTTATTCTAATGTTACCCACTAATAGTAACTATCAGATGTTACATTACACGTCAAGAAATAAATATATGTGTGTCTTTGTGTGGAGGGGTTGTATATTACAGAATGACAGGATAGCTATAAAAAGTTTCAGAGGGTGAGGTTATAAGGATGGAGGAGGACATGGCTGGAGGACATGCCAGGACATGGCTGGAGCAGAAAGCTGAGTGCTCACATCTTCAAGCAGGCACAGGAAACAGAGGAAGCTGGACTGGAAGTGGGCACGGCTATGCACTCTCAAAGCCACCCCAGCAATGTACTTCCTTTGGCATGGCCGCACCTTCCAAAGGATTCATGACCCACCCATAATAGCTTCAAGAATACTCCCTCTCATTAAAGCCATTGCGGTGTGTTTAGTAAAGAAACAGCGCATTGCCAAGCTACGGTTTGATAAAGAGATTAGCATGACTAGAAAGAAACAAGGTGTTCTTCATCAAGAGGAAAAGAGACAAACCATAAGGCATGTCAGCGTGCTTGAGTTTCTACCTTCTGTAACACAGCCAAGTGCTAGAGTCTCCAGGGAAGACAAGCTTGGAAGAGGGGACAAAGGAGACCACTAATCGGCCTCTATGGCCTTGGAGTGCCTGAGGCTTCTTCACCCCAGATTGCAGTGTCAGATCAGTTACTCATATGAGCTCCAGAAATGGCAATAGCATGCACAAGCCCCATGCAAGCTCAAACCAGATAAAATCTCAGCATAGAAATGGGGATGGGGTAGGAAACTTCAACCCAAACTAAGGAACTTATGGCAAACAATGGATGCTGGAAGGAGGTGAGACAGTATCTTTCTAAGACAGGATGTTAACCATGCTCCAAAGGATAAGCCCACATTGAAGGACATTTGGGCATACAAATTAGATTCTTTAGGCTTATTATATGTTATATATTATGTGTTATATATTATATATATTATATGTTATATATTAGCACATTAACTTGGGTGGATTCAGTAAGGGGTGGTAAGGATAGGGGAGAGATCTGAATACCATCAAACTATATCATATGAAAATCCCAAACATCCAGTTAAAAAATGTAAAAAAAAGATACCTTAAGAAGAGAGGAGTGCTTAGTGAGTGGAGTGCTGGTGGTGCTGAGACTCCAGAACTGGAGAAAGCTACAGGCATGAGACTCCACCCCAAAAGATGTTGCATGGACTAAGTCCAGCTAAGCTGATGGATGAAGCTGTCTGGGCTTGGGAGGCCCAATCCTGGCTCCAAGTATGTTGTAAGGCAGGACAGCGAATCAAAGAGGATCCCAAACCTGAGGTCTAGGTGTTGGTTTTTCTGATGGGTTTTGACTTTCTTGAAGGTTCTTACACCTTTCATCTCATCTTGGACAAGTGACATAAAGGTTACATTCACTTATTCTGAGTGCTTTGAAATAAAGGTTACATTCGCTTATTCTGAGTGCTTTGAAATCAGTCATCACTACCCACCAAAGAAAGGAGTTTCTCTGTCCAAAGAGTAGAACAAGCACAAACATATTTAGAAGGCAATTGGGAGTCACATCACTGTTGATCTAGTAAGACATTATCAGTAATTTTCCCAATACTGTTTATAGACCTCGTTTACAGTGCCAGAGGTGAATTCTCTCCCCTGGAGTTTCACCTCAAACCCAATCAGAAAGTGGTTAGTTACTCCTGTGACAATTATGCTACTATCAAACCAGTGGGCTCATTTTGTCCAGCAGGTCAATGGTATAGAACACAGGGTCCACATGTGAATAAGATTGATTGATTGATTGATTGATTGATTGATTGATTGATGACTTTTCTCCCAAGCAGCCTGGAAGTTTATACCTTACTTTTATTACAGGGGGCTCATAGATAGAGAAAATTTATATCAGAAACGCATCTGTGAATTGTAGATGAGACTTAGGATTTGGTTTTTAAAGTTGATAATGAAAGGCTAGAGAGATAGCTCAGCAGTTAAGAATACTGTCTACTATTACAGAGGACTCAGGTTCAATTCCCAGCACCTACATGAAAAGCTGAAAAACAACCTTAACTCCAGTTCCATTGGATCTGATGCCATTTTCTCACCTCCATGGGCATTACATGACACAGATGCCTTTACATCCATGCAGGCAATATACTCATGCACATAAAGTAAAAATAATAAATAAAATATTTTTAGGAAGTTGATACTGGAGTGAGTTGAGGTTCAGAAGAGCTAGGGGAGGGTAGAAAAATGTATTTGAGTATGATAAGGATATAAATTTAGGGGATCAAGGGTGGAATGCTATGGTTTGAATATGTCACCCAGAATTCATGCATTGGGAACTTAATTCCCCATATAGCCATGTTAGACAGTAGAAACCTAATGTATTAGTCATTTTTCTCTTGCTGTGATAAAACACCATGACCAAGGAACTTATGAAAGGAAGAGTTTATTTAAGCTTACGATTGACGGTTCCAGGGAATCAGAGTCCATTGTGGCGGAAGGTATGGCAGCTGGAGCTGGAGCTGGAGCAGGAAGCCGAGGGTCACATCTCGTAATGAGCACAGGAAGCAGAGAGAGAGCCTGCCCCCAGTGACATACTTCCTCTAGCATGGCCACACCTTCTAAGACCTCCAAGAACAGTGCCACCAACTAGAGACAAAATGTCTGAATACTTAAAGCCTATGGGGGACACTCATTCAAACCACCACATTCCACTCCCTGGCCCCCATAGGCTCCTGACCATATAAAATGCAAAATGCATTTAGTCCAACCTTAAAAGTCCCCATTAAAAAAAAATGTTTAAAAAAAAAATCCCCATAGTCTTTACCAGTTTCAATGCCATTCAAAAGTCTACAGTCCAAAATCTCTTCTGACACTTAGGCCAATCTCCTAAACTGTAAGCTCCTGTAAAATTAAAAGACAAATTACATACTCCCTACGTACAGTGGAACTGAATACACATTCCCATTCCAAAAGGGAAGATAGAGGCATAGTGAGAAAATACTGGACCAAAACAAGACCGAAAACCTGCAGGGCAAACACCAAGTCCAGTAGCTCCATGTGCAACTTCTGGGACTTGACTTCCAAAGGACTTAGATGGCTCAGCTCTTCCAGCTTTGCTTGCCACATACATCTCTTTCTTAGGCTGGTACCACTCCCTGTATGCAGCTTTCCTTGGCAAATATCTCACAGATCTGGCATCTTGAAAGTCTTCTTGGGGTCTCCGCTGCCAACCAGGCTTCACATTCACAGCTTCATGCAATGGCCTATCAGGGCCTTCTTTATTCAGTGATGCCCCTGTTGCACTCTGCCTAGCCTCTGTGGCTCTCTGAAACTGTGGAGGAAGAACCAATGACCCCTTCACTCTTGCAAACTTCATGCCTCTAAAGCCAGCACCACGTGAATGAAATTGCCAAATCTGGCTGCAAGTTCGGGATGGACTCTCTCCTACTTTAACCACATTTGCAATTTTTCTCTGCCTGGACTTGTTTGAGATTAAGCTGGGGTGGGGTCTTGCCCTGAAGGACTGATTCTTTGTTTTTACTTGTAATTCTCCAGGGGCGCCGGGGTCTCCTTAATCATTTTAATCTACTTATTAAGGAAGTACTCTGCCTTCACAGGCCTTGGCCACACCTTTAATCTTCCTAGTATCACTTTTCAGATCCAAAACGTAACATTCCTGCATTTCTTTCTGCCTCGATTTTGCTGCCGTCTTTCACTTGTAGATCTGTATAATATTCACCATTAAAAGCACCCACCATTTCACGTTAGGCTGTCGGTGAAATATCCTCCGCCAAAGACATTAGCCCATTGCTTTTCAACTTAGCATCAGGCAAGCATTTGGGCTGTGGGAAAACTGCTGCCAGACTCTTTATCAAAATATCCCAGTTGCAGCCTAAGTGTTTATTTTCCTCTGGAACTACATTTTTTTGCAGCAATGCTTTCTTCCAGGCTTCTACTAGAATGGCCCCTTAAGCTCTGCTTACAGTAGTTAACAGCTTTCCTAGCCCAAAGTTCCAAAGTCTTCCACATTTCTCCAAACATCCACATGGTCAGGTTCTTCACATCCAACAGCCCATTCTCTGGTACCAAATAACTGTATTAGTCACTTTTCTGTTGCTGTGATAAAACACCATGACCAAGGAACTTATAAAAGGAAGAGTTTATTTGAGCTTATGATTGATGGTTCCAGGGAATCAGAGTCCATTGTGGCAGGAGGCATGGTGGCTGGAGCTGGAGCAGCAAGCCGAGGGTCACATCTCGCAATGAGCACAGAAGCAAAGAGAGAAAGACTGGAGACCACGAGGCTTGTTAAACTCACTAAGCCTGCCCCCAGTGACATACTTCCTCTAGCACGGCCACACCTTCTAAGACCTCCAAGAACAGTGCCACCAACTGGAGACAAAATGTTTGAATACTTAAAGCCTATCGGGGACACTCATTCAAACCACCACACCTAATGAGAGATGTTTATTTCATGAGGACTACACCCCCGCCATTGGTCAAAGCCAATGTAAAATGGCTTGTGGGTACTCTCTCCCACTCTCCTCATGCTCTATGTTCAACTGTAAACTAAAGCAAGAAAAAGCCCATTCCCAAGTGCTAGTGCCACTCATAGACTTTCTAGCTTCCAACCTGTGAAAGATTAAATTTCCATACTTAATAAATTTCCCATTCTGTAGTATTCTCACATAGTAACATAAACAGCATAAGACAGCGACCCAGAGGATGTGTCCCTTTTTTTAACATGTTTGTTAATAGCTATCTAGAAAGCCGATGTGGAGGCACCTACCTGTAATCTTGGCAGTGGGGAAGTTGAGGCAGGAGGATTGCATTGAGGCACCCTTGACTACAAAGCAAATACTAGGCCAGGCAGAGCTCCATAGCAAGATCTCTAAACATAAAATAAAATACTGAGTAAATGAATACCCATGTAGATAATAAATATCTATATAACTGACTTTAGTTTGAGGTTCACTTTCTTCTTGAGGATAAACCTTGCTATCATCTATCTATCTATCTATCTATCTATCTATCTATCTATCTATCTACCTACCTACCTACCTACCTACCTACCTACCTACTTATGTATCTACCAACTTCCTTTTATTCTTATTTTTTGGCAGTCATGAAGAAAGACATGAGTTTTGGTTTTGGATGGTCATACTGGTTAAGTGAACCCATAGGCCCATCATATGAAAGACCCATTGTTGTACATTTTTAGACCTTCTTTGGATGTTTTCCTAACCTGAGACTGTCCATCAGGACAGAGACTCCATTTTAGCTATTGTTGGTGGAGTGAGCACTATTCCACAGGAAGAAGAAATTTGCTTAAGGAATTGAAGATCCTTGCTTTCTTCTCTCTTTTGCCACTCTTCTACTCATTTGTGTCTGTTTATTTACAAACACCATTATAAATAAACTGGGATAGCATGTCTGTGTTTAGAAATCAAGACAGAAAAGTAATTCTCCAATCCTGCTAATCCAGGTTTGGGATTCATTGAGACTATTCTTATTCTGGTTTGGGTTAATTCTGTGCATCGACTGGAACACCCTGAGTTCATGTTACTGGATTACAAGATTTGAAGCACGGAAACCTTTTTGGAGGTGACAGCTGCTTTTCCCCACATTCTTTACCTGTTGGGATATCACCACCCCAGGATTAGTGACGTACATTCCCATTCTGGCTTTTAGAAAATCACAATGTATTAGGATTCTCATCATCCAGGAAATGCTCCAGACTCCAACTGAACATCTGAAAGTCTATCATAGAGTACTTTTATATATGATTATCCTGAGATAGAAGCAGATGGGGCAGGACACCTAAAGGCGAACTCTACTTGGCTGTTTGGCACTGGGGCTCCTGGGTCCTTTTAGCAATGATGGACTCTAAGGAGAGGACAGCTTCTCTATTTCCTCTCATAATCATGGTCTTAGGTCAGCCTAAGCCAATCCACTGGTGAAGGCTATGCCTAGTCTCACTACCTCAGGGTCAATCATCATATCTTGCCTGGTATTACCAATGAAACTTACCTTCAGAACTTCTGCTGCTGGTAAGGTTATGATTACTATGAAGATGTCTCTGAGACAGGAAACAGAGTAGATTGGTGGAGGGAGCTAACATCTGAATGTCTCCTGTGTCCTGGGCCCTGCCGTCGTCCTTTCACAATGTCTTTGCTACTTATTGAATGTTTGGCACACTGATAGGACAGCTACTATGTTCCTTCTAGAAGACAACTGTGACTTAAGTGAATGGTCAAAAACTTTCAACCTAATTCTCTCTACATCCATGTCAGAAAGCTGCTGCTAGTCATTCATTTGTTTTTTTTACTGACTTTCAGGAGCAATCAGCAGGATTGAAAATTTAGAGAGTGTGAACAAAGATAGTTATCAAAACAATACCAAAACACTTTCCATAGCTGAAAATGACTTTCAGCTTCCCACGCAATATTGTTCCTGAACCCAGACAGAACTTCTTATCCTACATGTCCTTTACTATGCTACCTGATATGAATAAGGATATTCTCAGGGAACTGAAAATGAGACCACTTTTCGTTGCATGAAAACAGAAGCATCAAGACAGGCACTCTGTTTCCTAGTAGATCCTTCACCCTCCTTCAGCCCCTAAACCTCAGTGATACATAGGAGCTTAGTAAATTAGGCATGAATTTGTGACAGAGTAAACAGCTTACAGCTTGCCACCCTGTAGCTGGAATTTGGCAGTTCAACCAACCAAACATATTAAAATCAGACCAGAAAAGTGTCAGAAGAGACTTGGAAAGTGTTTCTTACATTCACATATGCGTCACTCTTTAGGCATGTTTGAAGTTTAGAATACCAAGTGTGGTCAGCCTCTTATGTGGAGAGAGCCTTGAATTTGAAAGAGAAACCCACATGGGTTTCCCAGTCCTCTAGTCTGTTAGCTCTGCCACTGTCAAGAAGTAACATAGGGAAAAAAGTAGTCAAATCCGTACCTGTGTTCCTTTCTTATAAGAGCTGGGCACTAGGGAGATGTCTCATTTAGTAAAGTGCTTGCCACATTAAGTATGAAGACCTGAGTTTGGACCCCTAACACCTACACATAAATCCTGGTATGGTAAGATGTGCCTGCAATTCCAGGACTGGGAAGATGGAGACTGGAGGATTCCTGGGTCTTGCAGGCTAATCAGTCTAGCTGAATTAGTGAACTCCAGATTCAGTGAAAGACCCTATGATCAAGGAAGTTACACAACACTGTCCTTCACATACATGCATCCCCTCCCAGAACTGACACACACACACACACACACACACATACACACACACACACATACACACACATACACACACACACAGAGAGAGAGAGAGAGAGAGAGAGAGAGAGAGAGAGAGAGAGAGAGAAACTTACTACATGTCTTAAATTCCCAATATCTGAACATTATAGGAGAACTAGGCTCTAAGGAGATAATGAATGCCAATGTTTGTCTACATATGATAGAACATAGCAAGTACTCAGAATTGGTAGTCAGAGCCTCAATCTTCCATTCTGTACTATTCATAACAATCTAAACATACAGCTAAAACATACCATGTATAAAGCAAACTGAATTATTCTTACCAGTTTTGATTTTTCTGTGAAATCACCATTTTCCTTAATAATTCCAATATCTAAACCACTCTCAAGAGATACTATATCCATTTTTTTTGGTATTTTTGAGACAGGGTCTCCCTTTAGTCCCAGCTGGCCTGGAGCTCACTGTGTAAACCAGGCTGGCCTTGAACTCACAGAGATCCACCTGCCTCTGCATTCTGAGTGCTGGGATTAAAGGCATGCACCACCATGCCTGGCAATACTACATCCATTTCTACAAGACTATAAAGTAAAGCAAAGTGTGACTGAGAGAGTGGACTGCTGGTCCATACCCAAATCTAGAGGAGCTTTAGACCCAGGCTTCACAATTTCAAACTTGCCTGAGGTGTCTGTTTTGATGAATAAAAACTATAGTGTATGTATTGTCTTCAACCCCTATTGAATAGTCAGGTCTTATAATCCATCACGGACCACAGAAAGCAGAAGCTTAACACAACAAACAGTGTTTATAGTTATCTGTCCTCCTCATTTGATCTGGGAATATACTCTGTGATTTAAGGAAAATAACAGTGTTTGGCAGCACCGTCACATTCTGGTTAAAGAAGACAATAACTGAACAGAAAAGCAGTGATCTAGGATGACTTAGGATGGGGCTGGCTCTGTGTCTGTGCAGCTGGCAGCTAAACATACAGGAACAGAAAGTAGAAACAGCCCAAAGTTAGTGGGATATCCAATAGCCTCGTGGTGTCTGCACCAACAGATCCTGGAAATCATTTAACAGCATAAGTACAATTGAGGCCTCTACATATATGAGTAAAAGTTACTAAACTTTCCACCATTTCTGCATCCTTGGGGGAAAGTTCAAGTCTAAAGAAAATATTTGTTTCCTTACCTCATGATTAGAGCAGATCTTAGAGGTTGTTAAAGTAGATCCTATAAGTTTGACCTTCCCAGCTACACTGAGAAAGAGAAGGAATGGAAAACAGCTTAAATAGCTCATCTGTCCCCAGACATGGTTATGCAAAGAAAATAACAGCTGTTGTTGCTATTTGTTTGTTCGTTTGTTTGAGACAACATCTCACGTAACCCAGGTGTTACCAGGCAAACCTGGGGTTCCCATTTTGTGTGTTTAGACTCATTATTAAAATCTCAGAAGGAAGCTTTAGGAGAGGTTTATTAATGGAGCCATAACCAGAACAGGCAAACTAAATCTTGACAAGTGCCTGGAGGAGGGAGATGAAGAGAAAAAAGAGAGGAAGTCTTCAAGAGAGAAGGAAGGTTCAGCAGCAGAAGTCAGCTAAAAGTTACTCTTTGTAAGGTAAACAAGCTCAGTGAGCCTTGTATTGTCTTCTGACCTGGGCACCTGACCTTAATCCCTTAAGACCCTCTTTGTGCACCAAATCAATGTATTAATGTTTTACATAACAAAGTGCTGAAAGCAATGAGAAAAATTGAGAAGCCCCTTTGTGGTTGTGCTTGTGCTAATCTAGGTCTAGGAATAATAAGGCAAGATTTTCTGACAAGAAAAGGGGGAGTCCTGACTTCTATTTCCCCATTTCATGCTGAAGATGCTGTTTCAATGAAAGAATGAGTGAAGCCTGGCTGGGGAGCACAGTTCTGAGACAAATCGGAAGGAATAGGTTCTTAGAGTTCAGGCCTGCTCTTGGTCTTAAAACAGATGCTAAGAGTCAGGCTGTTTCTCTATTAAGGCATAACCATATGTGGCGTAGAAGGATGAAGCAGATTTCCTTGGGTGGACTCCTGGTCATGCTATTGACAGGCCCAGGTAGATTTAGTTATTGATTTATTGATTTATTGATTTATTTAATATGTATGTGGATGTGTCTCTCTGTGTGTATCTCATTATGTGCAGGCCACTTTCAAAGGCCAGAAAAAGATACTGGACCCCTGGAGTAGGAGTTAAGAGCAGCTATGAGGCATCTGACATGAATGAGTGTTGACAAATGAACTCAAGTCCTTGGAAGGGCAATAAGCACTCTGAACTGCTGGACCATTTCTCTAGTGCCTAGATTAACTCTTTTTAAAATTTATTTATGTGTATGAATGTACTGTCTGCATGCAGGTCTGTGCACCCGTGTCGTGCAATGCCGCGGAGGTCAGAAGAGGGTGTCGGAGTCCCCTGGAACTGGAGTTAAAGACGGTTCTCAGCCTCCATGTGGGTGCTGGGGATCAAACCTGGGTCCTCTGCAAGAGCAGTCCTTGCTCTTAACCGCTAGGCCATCTCTCTTAAAAGGAGGAGCCAAGGGGCTAGAGATGAGCTCAGTGGTTATGAGCACTTGATGTTCAATCACGAAGAGTTGGATTCAAGCTTCACATCAGGCAGCTCACAGAAGCTTGTAACTACAACTCCAAGTGATCAGATACCCTTCTGACCTCCCTGGGGAACATTCACACACATGTGTACATGTGTTCACACAGACATACACACATATAACTAAAATAAAATCCTTACCATTTAGGAGGAAAAAAATCCTTACCATAAATGGAAGAGACAATAGTATGTAATGTTTTGTTATCTTAGAATGTCAAGTTTCCACCCAAGTTTGGAAGTAGGACTTAGGTTCTCTTCTTTATCTGAGGAAGAGGTAGTTTTCTCTTAATGGTCCTCATCTGAAGCCCAGATAACTACACCTTTTGTATGTGATGAGTTAAATTATAAGGGGATGCTTACCTTTCTAGTGTTGCCAGGGAAACAGGAGGCAGAAAAAGCCAAAGCCAAGCATAGGGGAACAATCCAATTTCAACGGCCCCCAAGGCTGGTAATCCCTGTAATACAGGTTGGTCTTGAGCTTGCAGATTTTCTATGTAGTCCAGCTAGCTCTGAACTATTGGGCCTCTTGCCTCAGTTCCCCATGTGTGTACATCACCATGATTATCTTAAAACCTCTTGGATAATTGGGCCTTGCCTTGACTTGAGGAAGGGTGTGAAATCCAGGAGAATCATCCTTAAGGACTCAGTAATGCAGGGTGGGTTGAGCACTTTCTTGAATATCCTTTCATCCATATTAGCATGTGAAGAAGGCACTAGAAGAGGCTGGTGTGCTGCACTGTGCATGTTGTCCTGCTCTGCCAAGCAATGACCAATCACTCCTTGAAATACCTCAGCTCAGATTCAAAACTATCATGTGTTGTGGACTAGTGTTTTTACTGTATATACAATGTTTCATAGTCCTGCAGAAGCACCATTGTCTACTTACAGAAAGCAAAGATTGTTAGTACTTCCTGCTATCATCCTTCAGCACATCTTTGTACTGTGTCTTGTAAGATGTTTGATTTTAAAAATTGCTGTTTAAGATGCTGACTTGAGTTTCATTGAAGAAAATCATCAACTGAATTGTGGATTTGGATTATGATACAATTTCTGAAATAGCCCTTCCTGTATAGATTATTTTCTACTGCATATGTAGATGAAGTATTGTTCTTATTATTAACTGTTATAAAATCAAAATATCAGTTAACTCTGAAACTTGTTGAAGGTACTTTATGTCCTGAATTATCAAATATTTAGCCAACACTTAATTCTTTATATAAATATATACCTATGGGAAGCTAATTTGCTTTCATCTTTAATAAATGGTAAATTTATATGTATACCAAAAAAGTGTTTAAAAATACATTTTGTTATCTGTAAATGTTTGATTTATGTTATGTACCTATTTTATATACTTATATGCCCAAGGTCTTATCAAAATTTTCCAGGGGACAAGAGACTACAAATGGGAAAAAACTTAAGAAGCCTTATTCTAAGCCATATATTTTAATGGCAGCCACTATAAGCTGCATATGTAAATAGACAATGGTGCTGGTGTGTGGAGTTCCCAGTCCACAAGACTTCTGCTGTTGCATAATCTTGTGTTTCCTGGGCCCTCAACCTAAAACCATAAAATGTGCAGAATTTATTTAATATTAGACCAGATTCTAAGGGTGCTTTTTCTGGATTGATGTTGTGACCACAGAATTGAAAAAGGGTTTGGAGATGAAATGCTAGCCCTGTACCCAGGTTGGCCCATAATTCTTTCCATTTAAAGCCACTGGTAATATGGCTGGCTACTAGATCTATTTTGCTCACTTTTAAAAAACCATTTTCTACTTTCTACTTTCCAGCCACAAAAATATGTTGGGAGTGTCATAATTTTTTTTCTCTCTTTTGGAATTTAGAAAAGATTGTTTTTATAATAGAAATAGCATCTCTTTAATTTTTTCCCTTTTTTAATCACCAGTGACTGCCATACTAAACCACTGACTTGGCTAGTTACATTTCAATTCTAGCTTGTCCTCTCTGGCAAATGTGCATTGTTGGAAAGCCCAAAATATTTCTGAAGAGGTTTATCTCAGAAGCTAGTCAGATGAAAGACTTGGGAAATGAAACTAGACCAGTGTATTGATCAATTCTGATAAAGTGCTTAGGACAAGTTCTGTCAGGTGCTAACCAAGTGTGTGCTGGTTATTATTATGATGGCATTTCAAGAAGCTGTAGCTTCAGAGGCTGTATGGACTAAGAAAAGGTATTTACCCATGGGAGAGGATAAGTATTTCCTGATGATTTAAAAGAAATGATCATTAGAAGAAGACTTCCAAGAACCTATCCAAAAGTGATCAAATCATGGGTTATGGGCTAAACGTGGAAGAGAGTGACAAGCGGGTACTCTGAGTAAGTTTACCTGCAGAATGTCTTACAGCCTGGAAGGCAGAGGCTAACCTACAGATTCTTCTGACCTTGAAAGTCATCCAATAACAACTGAAATGTAGGGATATAATTAGCACAGTAGGAAAATATACTATCAACCTGAAAAGAAAATGATGTCCAACTATTTGGACACATTTAGATATGTCAAAAATGTGCAAAGAGATGCATAATTGAGTACTAACTAGGAAAATTATCTTTTTTTTCTTTTACCTAATTGCTTTCAAGTTCTCCAAATTCTCACACAACAAAAGAAGAATAGCAGTTGTTCCTCCCAAATTTAAATAATAAGAGTATCCAATCTAACCAATAGCAGAATATATTTAAAAGTCCTGGAAGAGAGATGGGTAGACCAGACATGCTCTCTAAAGACAAGGGAATAAGGAAAGAACAGATGATTATTTTGATGTTAAGGAAATTTCCCTCCAGGTTCATTGAAGAGTAGAGCATTATTTAAACCCTGAAAATATTCTATGATGAGAAACAGAAACAGCCCCTGGCCAACCCAGCTCCCTCAACACCAGGACCTCAGAGAATCCACTCACAGGTTGGAATTCAGCAAAGGACCAGCCAGTTCTGAGGAAAGATGCCCACATCTCAGCCCTTTGACACAGCCTCTAGCCCATCATCTTAACCAATCATCAAAAAAACGACTAAACCTAGCCAGGTATGGTGGTGCATGCCTTTAATCCCAGCACTTGGGAGGCAGAGGCAGGTAGATCTCTGTGAGTTCAAGGCCAGCCTGGTCTACATAGTGAGCTCCAGGCCAGCTGGGACTAAAGGGAGACACTGACTCAAAGATACAAAAAAAAAAAAAGACTCAACCTTTAAAAAGTAAAAACACCAAAAAAAAAAAAAAAGCAAAAACAAGAGAGAAATGGGTATATTTCCGAACTTGCTAAATACAGAGGTGGGAATACCCAAATAGCCTTTGGGACAGACAAGGAAAACAGTGTTTAATAAGGAATATTCATGTTAGGAATTTGGAAAATGAGGTTGCAAAAGTAGGTCACGACCTAATTAAAGAAACAGAGAACCTTGAAAGCTTAGAAACAAAAGCTCAGGGTTACTCCCCTTGGCACAGGAGGTGAGTAGAAGATGTTTGTGCCACAGGAAGAGCATCATAGTAAAATATATATTTTAGAAAGACTACCCTCATCTGGGCAGCAATGACATGGGCTGTCGTGGATAAGAATTGAGGCTACAGTCTGAACTATGTTTATGAGGAAAATGTAGGTTGACACAGCTATACCATGGATCATGCAGAAATGTTTGATAGCACGATGATCCAAAGATCTTCTTAATCTAAAATCACATGGATACATTCATATCATGTCACTGCTTGTTGTGGACCAGATGCAACCATACATAACAGTACAGAATAGAAAATGAGTTCCTAGGTCCCCAACATCCAGCTCCCACAATGAATATCCTGCTAGTCTGGCTTCTACTGTCTTCCTTCTCTAGCTCGACTGTTTGTACATGGGCTTGATTTTCTATTTTTAAATAATTTCAGATTCATGGAAAAGCTACAAAAATAATTCCACAAATTTCCTTTTACTGCTTAACCAGATTTCCTATAGAGCGACTTATTTCTTGTATCTATTTTTAACTATTTGACACATAATACCTACACATACTAGTGTGGTTCATTGGGATGATATGATTCAGATGTGCACTGATAAACAATTCAGGGAAATTAATACAGCTATATCTTCTAAAAGTTTTATAATTCCTTTTAGTGAATCCATTTAAATGTTCTAACTAGTTTGAGAAATATTATATCTATTCTTTTAAAAAAATTTTTTAAATTTAATTTTTATTGATGCTTTGTGCATTTCGTACATCATTTTCCAATTCAGATCAGGCATATTTCCCTTTCTCTTCCCCCCCCACCCCTACCCCATCCCAGATCATGTATTCTGCCATAACTGTCCTGTATCTTTCAGGTTTTTTTTTTCCATTTTTTAGCTATAAGTGATAATCCATGAGTACAAGCATCCTTCATGCAAAACCAATCTGCAGACTGTTGTGCCCAAATCCCCACAGTCCCACCATCCAGTGGGAGGTGACAGGTTGTTTGTTCAATCAAGTTGATCAAATGAGTGTCCAAACTACATCGCTGTAGTTTCACCATTCACCCCAATCGCAGCCTTTACATTCTACCACGCCCCCTCTTCCGCAGATTGTTCCCTAGGCTTAGAAAAGGGGCACAGGTGGATGAGAAGTAAAACTGTCCTCTCTCTCTGGAGCTGTTGACTTGGATTCTGGTCAATTCTGGCTGTTTCCTTTCATGGGCTGACAGTTTGTTCAGGAGTAACCTTTCGATCCTACTAATGAAGCACAAGCAATTAGATATATAGGTATTTAAGCAGCACTAATAGTTATGGTAGGTTACTTTGGCATAGACACATATGTTTGGATGATATGTTAATTCATGAATTACATTTTTACCCCCTGATAAATATAACAGGGTCTTACTGTGGCTTATGACATCTCCTAACCTGTAGAGGATGTAGGCTTGTGGCATCAGCCATGGGTTATTCCTCCAAGGAGAGAGCCAACAGCCAATTAGATTTGGGATATACAGGCACATGGCTGCCTCTGCTGCACAGTATTTCCAGGCAGGTGAAGTGTAGCTGGTGCTGATGGTGGAGTCTTGCTTGACTCAGGGAGACCCGTATTTGCTTTATTGGTTTAGTGGCCTTTGGGAACACTCTCTGGCATTCCAGAGGCCATCTGTACCCTTGCATGTGCGGTCTCAATACATCCCTCCCATGTTAACGTCAGGTCTTCGGCAGCAGGGTCTTATCGCCTCTCCTCCTGCAGGTATCCCAACTTAGGGGCAAGGAGCCCTTACCTTTTGTGGGGCCTTGGATCCCCTGGCCAACATCCCCCTGGTAGAACAATCCATTGCTGATGTCAGAGCTCCTGCATTAATATACTTTGCCTAAGTGCATAGCCCAAGGACTTTAGTATTATATTTGGTTCTGAACAGAGTATAATCCTTTTCACAGTTCTTATGTCTATTAGTCAATTAAAGAAGGCATTTTTACCGGTTTTATAAGAGATTACCTCTATAATAGTTGTCTCCAATTTACAGTTGGAAAATGACATCATCATCGTCATATTTCTCCTTGTTCTATGGGGGGGGAGGCAAGAAAGTCATATCAAAACCTTTGTTGCACCTAGAAGGTATAAGTTTCATTAGGACTCATTATAGATAGTTGTTACATGTAGGATCCACAGAAGGGTTCGATGTTTATGGCAATCTGAGGCTTTTCTTCCTTTCAATGTTCAGACGGGTCAACCTTTCAGTTGCCACTTTTTGGTACATCCTACTCAATGCAAAGCTATATCTTTTCTTTCTCAGCCGTTAAGTTGGTGACATTTTGTCCTGTTGGAACAAACAAATCTTTTCCCGTAGTTAGTTTTAAGATTTGAATTGCAAGGTTTTTGACGAAAAGGTTTCATGTCTGTCTGTATCCCCCCCCCTTTTTTTTAACCCATGAGTCTCCAGAAAACATTTTAAGAATTGATTACAGGTTGATTGTAGGTACAATACACAAATCTCTAACACTCTACATTTTGTCACAGCTGTGTCACAGTTGTTTGACATAGCTCTCTGCCTGTCTCTGTCTGTCTCACTGTCTCCTCTTTCTCTCTCTCTCTCTCTCTCTCTCTCTCTCTCTCCCTCTCTCTAATAAATTTCCCTCTCCTTCTCTGAACCCTTCTTCTAGAAAAAAGATACATATGCTGTTTCAAGCTCATACTGTATCTTCCATGCACAAGCCTGCACTCAAATATTTCTCCAAGGACCACTGCTTCCTTTTAGTAAAAATTAATGTTTAGATATGAAAATATGGGCATTAAGTATATGTCAGTATATTTCCTAGTATTCACTCAACACACATCTCTAGAAAAAAAAAATATATATATACATGGATCTATAGCTATCCCAAACCCTATTTGTATAGAGGTCAATTCCAACCCAGTACCATAAGGTTTGATCTAGCTTTACTCCTTTGTGATCATTATTTCATTTTCTGAATGAGAAACCTGAATCGTTGCCCCAAAAATAGAGAAAATCATATTTTCTATGAATTGTCTACAGCACTTCATTGAACAACTTACTTGTAGATTTCTTTGACTGACTAGACTTTTTTTGGCAGAGAATAGGAAGAAAAATGCTGAAAATATTTATAAAAATGTACACACTCCTTTACAGTTCTACACTACATTTCTAAACGCAAAGGAAACACAGCACAGAGATGTTTCCAGAGCAGTTAGGGAATAGTCACCTCAGATCTGTTGTTGGACAGGAGTTCATTTTCTTAGACTAAGTTTGGGCTTCATATTCCAGATGCTTGCCCTTCCCTTGCAAAGGGCTGTGGAGAAGCTTCCCACTGGCCACTAATGGAGAAAGCAGCTGCATCTAGAGAGAGGGTAAACCACCCTCTCCTCGCCTCCATCTTCTCTCCTTCCCTCAAAGGCAATGTGCAAACAACCCAAATACAAATGAGGGGAAAAACGATGCCTGATTGTTGCTGGAAAATCCTATTGGAAGTGGGAAAATCTATCAGGAAATTAGTTTGGGCCAAGTTTTTCCTTTAAGTGATGACTTAGGTGGATAGAAATTTAAGCTTGATGATTTCAAATGTTTGTGAGTTGTCTGTGTGGATTTATTCAGGGATCTCTGGAGGAACAGAACAGATAGAAAGAATACATATTAATAGAAGTTATTTGAATGGTTTATAGAGTACAGTCTGGGGAGTCCAACGTGGCTGTCTTCACACAGGAGAGGTTGACAACCTAGCACGTTGCTTGGCCCATTAGGCTGGGTACTTCGGAAGTCCCCATCTGGTACTGAAGGTCTGGAGGATTCCTGGAGAGTCATTGGTCTCCAGTCCATGGCAGAAGCTGGAAGAAGTTGGGTTCTGGTGTTTGGTGTAAACAGCAGGGGCAGCAGCAACAGCAAGATGAGAAGGCAAGTAGGCAAGAAACAAACTTACTTCTTCCCCTTTCTCCAGGCTGGAAGGTGCTGCCTACACTCTGGTAGGACTTCCCACTTCAAGTTACTTGATCAAAATAATCCCTCAGTAGTGTGCCCAGTCCCTTGTCCTTTAGTAGATTGCAGATCCATTCACTCTGACAACCAAGATTAATCTTTACATTCTATTCCTGCCATTCTCACCTCTTATTGTAGCTCTAATACAAAACTTGAATGTCTTTAATTTTGACAGTAATGTTGAGAGGATGGTGCTTTATTTGTCTTCTCACACTTAACTCCTGCTCTTTTTACCTTTTCTGAGCAGGAAGAAAGGGCAAGATCCTTGGCTGAAGGCTGAAGATGAAGACAAAGGAGCCAGTCTGGCTACTGGAGGCCAATGAGTCACAGTAGAGTCAGAGTTCCCTAGGGCTCAACCCCATTGGTGAGCCAGCCTGGGGAAAGAGCCTCGGCATATGAACCAGTAAGAACAGCTAACTGGACCACAATGGAGAATGTATTTTGAGAAATCATGAAGATGAACAGGAAATTTTTATGAATATATCCTCCTTAAACACAAATAATGAAAATATTGCCAGCGGGTTATTTCCAGACTATGCACTCAGTAATGTCTTCTTGTGCTCTCTAATTGTAAACTCTTTGTCTATCCCTCAGTATCCAGCTGGAACAGAGAACTGGAGCAAGAAGTGAAACATTCCTAAAATAGAGAGTAAGAAGAAAGGAAAGTGAATTTGATGAAGCAGTCGTTTGGAAAGTTGGTCATTTAGCAAGTTGGTTTTAGACAGTCTCCAAGATTGACCCCTTCCATTCCTGCTCTGCCACTATTCGTCCAGCAGCCTCTGTCTCCATTCTACACGTCTACCTCCCTGACGAGTGACTGAAGAACAGACACCATCCATAGTCTTGGAAACACACATCATATGGCTCACAGCCTTTTCAATGTCCACCCAAGGGTCACTGGCCAGGTTCTTCTAGTGAGAGGCAGAATATCTTTTTTTATTTATGTTTTTATTTATGTGTATGAATGTACTGTCTGCATGCAAGTCTGTGCACCCGTGTCGTGCAATGCCGCGGAGGTCAGAAGAGGGTCTCGGATTCCCCTGGAACTGGAGTTCTCCTGGAATTGGAGTTACAGACAGTTCTCAGCCGCCATGTGGGTGCTGGGGATCAAACCCGGGTCCTCTGCAAGAGCAGTCGGTGCTCTTAACCATTAGGCCATCTCTCCAGCCCCTAGAGGCAGAATATCTTATAAAGGAATGAAGGGAGGTGAAAGATGCCTCCAATATGGATGCACCGTTTCAAAAAGCTCTTTTTTCCATAGCTAAAAAAAGTACACATTCTAAAGATTTGAATTGATATGATTTTCCTGCTCATTGACTTCCCCTTTCTAGAAACTTCTGAAAATACAGATCATTTAAACCAATCCGAATAAAGGTTGATATTAAATTTCCCAGTTGTCATTAAGGTCTTACTGAAACAGTACTACAAATATTGGGACATTTTCATGGGTTCATATATTCCTTTCCTACCCTTTGAACCTCTAAATCATAGTTATAGCACTAAAAATGGAATGTCTTTAATTTTGTGAGTAATGTTAAAGGATGGCGTGTTATCCAACTCTTCACACTTACTGCTATGCTTTTTTTTTTTCTTTTCTGAGTGGGAAGAGAGGCTAAAATTGATTGCAGTGGTTTTCTTATTAAAGTCATTTATAGGAGGGCTTGAGATAAGGAGTCCCTTGGCCTGGAACTTGCTATGTAGACTAGGCCATGGTTTCACAGAGATCTGCCTGCCTCTGCCTCCTAAGTTCTGGGACAGAAGATGTGTATCACCATGCCTGGTTTATTGGAGACTTCTAAGTGTGTGTGTGTGTGTGTGTGTGTGTGTGTGTGTGTGTGTGTGTGTATGTGTGTGTGTGTGTGTGTGCCTTTGTAGATAGATAGAGATTTACCTTATATCTGTTTTCAAATGATAACATATCCAGTGGTCATTTAACAAATCACTGTAATATTAGCTAGAGTGATTGCAAGTGTGGCCTGTCCTCCATTTCAAGTACCTCCAGGTTCCTGTAGGTCCTAGACTAGACTGTAAATTAAGTAATGTAGTGAATCTATCAAGGTGCTCTTGTCTAGGAACATGCCACACTGACAACATGGAATGATCAGGGATCACCTTGTCAGCCCTGCAGATAAAGTAGCTGGACATTGCAACTGATTCCAAGGGTTGCATTACCCTTGACCCAAACCAGCTTCCTCACGCTAGAAAGTCTGGCCTATGGGGTAGTCACAATAATGCACAGAGGCTCTTTCTGACTTTCACACAGACATCTGGAATGCTTCCATTGTGGCATGTTCATCCACGGAAATATTCTGTGTTGTTACTGACTAGGAAAGCAGAATTCTTTGGGGTCTGCAGGGCTCTTTATATTGTCTCAAAACACAACATGCAGGAAATTCATGCGCCTCACTCTCACAAATTTACATTTAAGAGACTCTAGAATTAATCTACCACTTATGTTCAGACTTTGTAATATTGGCATATGGGTGAAGGGTATGTGTGCATATTTTAGAGTAATATAAAATTAAAGGGAAAATGAATTCTTAAACATGTTTTGGAATTAACTTAAGATTATTTTCAGTTCTCATAATTAGGTATATGTGTGAATATATATATCTATCTATATATATATATATTTTTTTTTTTTTTTTAGAACAATACAAATTGGAAGGAACAACAACAACAACAACAACAAAGACTGGGTCTAAGAACTGACTGAAAAAATACACTTCTGCCCCAAACAGTAAACCTCTTCAAAGAAAAACTTTAAAAAGACTGGGAAAAAGATGCAAGATACATATGGTAGAATGCATGAGTATGGGTGGGGTGGGGGCATGGAAGGAGGAGTGACTCTAAACTGGATTGAGAAATGTATGAAATGCATGAAACTTCAATAAAAATATTTTAAAAAGAGATTTACTGGTGTAGGAGAAATTATAATTCAGAAGGTCTGTGCAAAAAGGATATGTATTTTGTCACCAGTGTAACTAGTAACTTAGAATGTGTTGTTGACAGTAAAATTGTGTTTTGGTCTAGAATAAATGGGTTACTTTCTGAGAGCTTTACCTTTGAATAATTATTGACCAGACAAGTACAAACTATTCATTGAACAAGGAAATAGATTTTTTAGCAAATATTACATATGTCAACTTTTTAATATGTGAATATGATGATCACAGTTTATAAAGTATGACAAAAACCAGCTGTACGGAATGTTTAGAAAGTAAAACATAGCAAGAATAACCTGAAAAAATTCAATAAGAAGAAAAATGAAATGGAACAACTCACTGCCCTTCATTGCTTATAGGATGCTTCGTTAAATGCTCATTCAATTTGTTAAACCAATAAAAATTAATTAATTTTAATGAAACAAAGATTCTAGCCAACAATGGTGTTTAATAAAGGCTGAGCTCAACTTCTTAATAACCAGAAGACTTATGAATAGTTACCAAAGAGAAAGGGCAGCATTGATGTAACGCTCTTACAGTTTTAAAATGCATACAGAACCTGTACATTAACTTCCTTACTGACCAGATTGATCTGATGAATATTCTCAATGAAGGTTAGTTCAAACAGAGCAAGAGAAAGAAAATGTTATCCGGACTCAATATGCTTCTTTCCTCTTTAATATGCCATTGAGAACAGCTAGTAGCCTAGAACGGGTCTTTGATTTCCTCACAAGTCTGAGCTATAAATTTATACAGTCCTAATATATCATAAACTTAAAGTCCATGATATTTATGAAGCAGAGGCTATCTATCACTAGCATGGACTGGGGAATGTCTGTGCACATATAAAAGAAGTTCTCAGAGAACTGCTCAGATGGTACAACTTTATTCCATTCCCTTTATAATCCCCAAACTAAAGATGTTCAGGTAAATTTTGTTTATGGATTCAATTTCTCGCTTTCATTCTCTTTATACTGAAACCCTCTTTTCTAGGTGCATGTCCTAATTCCCATTCTCAAAAGGATAAATGAGAGTTGAAACTGTGAAAGATCATAGTCTATTCCTCCAGAGGTAGAAAACCCTTTAGTCCTGATACCATTTAGACTCCAAGACAACACTTTTGTGTAACAGAGCTGCTGAAGCCTCACTGGTAGAACAGCCTTTTAGGCAAAGATGCTGAGTTATGTGCCAGCAAAGAGAGGAGTGCTAAATCCCACAGATGCCTGGGCAGGTCTTTCCACAGTGGACCAAAGGCAGATCTTCCTGTTCCTTTCTGCCTATAGGTATACCATTCTAACATCTTTCCTGGTCTGCTTTGTAGAGATAGGATTGCCTAAGTCGCCCTGCTAAGCCAATTCAGCCTTCCCAAATGGAAACAGCAGAGTCAGTGACCTTATTTTCTTATTGAAAGTGAAGTCCTAAAACAGTGAGTCAACCCTACTCCTGGATGTGTTTTTCTGGGCATCCTCCTCGAGGCAACCGTGTGTACACTTCTCACACCTGCGCAGTACTGCCTTGTCCAGTTCTAAGAAGAGGAAGCCAAACTCCACATGAACACTGGGCAGAGAAACAAGGCCAGAAAAACAGAGGCCCCGGTGAGGTGTCCTAATGCCGAGCCGTCCAAGGGAGGTGTGACACTGTTTACCAGTGAAAGAGAGGGAGAGGGAGAGGGAGAGGGAGAGGGAGAGGGAGAGGGAGAGGGAGAGCGAGACGAGGGAGGAGGGAGGAGGGTATGGAGGGGAGAGGCGAGGGAGAGGGAGAGGGAGAGGGAGAGGGAGAGGGAGAGAGAGAGAGAGAGAGAGAGAGAGAGAGAGAGAGAGAGAGAGAGAGACTGATGCTGCCTGGCTCCCTACGCCCTGTCTGGCCTGTGAAATTTGATCTAAATCACAGGAGGCAAAAACATATTACGCTGACCACAACTCACATTCCGTAGGAGGAGACAGGATTAGAACATTTCTATTCTTGCCCAATGCTGCTAAATTTAAAGTCAGTTTAAGTATTCACTACAGTCAAAGGCAAGCATCATTTGGTTGATGCTGTAGACAAAACGTTCTGAAATATCGTTTTAAGTTCTGGGACTGGGCGAAGGAAGATGAGAGGTTACACATGGTCCTGAACCCACAGTCACAGTCGCTAGTACAAACCTTCATTAAGGATGCTACTTATACCCTGGCGTCCTTCATGTCTGTATTTACAAGCAGCTGTTGGACCTGTATTATGCGTGGAACATGAAGGTGCAGGAGGTACAATCAATCCCATACCATGAGAGAGAGGCAGTAAGGGAGTAGGCACACACATAAACAGAAGTGACAATTCTCCATCAAAAAAACATCCGGTATGCTAAGGTGACTATCTTTCTTTCATTTTTCTGCCTTTTTTTGACTACTCTAAAAGTCTAACTTCATTTCCTGTTAACTTAATGATTCTCATTATTTGAAAAAGAGTTTATGTTCTATCCTGCCTCTACTTGCAGAAAGCCCATCCAGATTTACCAAGATCTGAAAGTTTTCCACAGAAAACTTTACAACCTTACAATTGCTTTCTTTTTTAAAGTTTTTCTCCACATCCTGATACTCTGAGGACTCCCTTTTACTGTTCTTAACCAACTTTACTTCATGTGGAATAATTATTCACATTAAGTTTAATTTCACAAGGATATCACTATTTAGACTATTTTTCTTTTTTATTATTTTTTATTGAAGTTTTATGTATTTCAGACAACATTTCTTAATCAAATTCAGACCTAATTCCCCTTCCATGTCCCCTCCCCATCAGAGCTCATGCATTCTGCCATACATGTCTTTCATCTTTTTTTCTCAGTCTTTTAAAAAAATTTTTGGAGGGCTGTTGGGCTAGTGCAGCCATTATAGGATGCTGAAGTTTACCATTTGGGGCCTAAGTTTACTGTTTCAGTTAGATTTTTGACCCAGTCTTTTTATTTTTTTGGTTGCTATTGTTGTTCCTTCTCATTTATATTGTTCAAAAATATGCCTATATGGATGCCACAGATATACCAAAATTATGACATCTGAAAATAAATTCCAAAACAGGTATAGGGTTTCCCACTTAGTAGGATTGCATGCAAATAAAGAAATCATGTTATTTTACAAAGCAAGTTATGAGTAGCACCAGTATTATATTTACTAAGAAACAAAGAAATTAAAAGTAATTATTCAGTTTGTCTTCTAAAGAGAGAATTGGTACTAGCATCCACAAATGAGGAACACCATAAGTCCTTTGTATTTTTGGGACAGTGTTAGCATAATGGCTTCTAGTTCCATCCATTTACCTGCAAAGTTCATGATGTCATCTTTCTTTACTGCTGCATAGAGTTCCATTGTGTAATGTGGCACATTTTCTTTATCTACTCATAGGTTGAGGGATACTTGGGTTGGTTCCAGCTCTTCACTGTTGTGAACAGAGCTGCAATAAACATAGATGTGCATGTATCTGTGCAGTAGGATGAGTCTTGTGTGAATCTTGTGGGTATATACCCAGGAGTGGTATGACTGGTTCAGGTGGCAAGCTCATTTTCAGTTTCTTAAGAGTTCTTCACATTGCTTTCCATAGGGATTGCATGAGTTTGCATTCCCACCAGCAGTGGATGAGTGTTCCCCTTTCCACACAACCTTTCCAGCATTTGGTATCCTTTGTTTTTCTGGATCATAGCTAGTCTTATCAGAGTGAGATGATATCTTAGAGTAGTTTTAATTTGAATTTCCTTATTAGCAAGTTTGAACACTTTTTAAGATGTTTCTCAGCCATCTTTACTTCTTCATTTGTGAAGTCTCTGTTCAGCTCTTGACTCCATCTTTTGAGTTGGTCATTTGATTTCCTCCTCCTTTGTTTTATGAGTAGTTTATAAACTCTGGATGCTAATGCTCTATCAGATGTCTCACTGGTGAAGGTTTCTTCCCACTCTGTGGGTTTTCTCTTTACTTCTTTGTTTCTTTTGTTGTACAGAGGCTCTTGAGTTTAATAAGGTCCCATTTGTCAATTGTTGACCTTATTGTTTGTGCAATTGCTGTCTGATTTAGAAAGTCTTTTCCTATGCCTATGTTTTGTAGGTTACTACCAATGTTTTCTTCTATCATTTTCAGAGTTTCAAGTTTCACATTGAGGTCTTTGATCTATTTGGAGTGATTTTTGTACATGGTGAGAGGTATGGGTTGACTTTTATTCTTCTACAAATGGTGATCCAGTTATGCCAGCACCATTTGCTGAAGATGCTGTCTTTCCTCCATTGAGTCTTCTTGGCCCCTTTGTCGAATATAAGGTGGCTGAAATTGGATATGCTCAGGGCTGGACCCTCAATTTTGTGGCATTGATCTACTATTTTTCTAACTTTCTGGAGTTTTAAGAACTTACATAAGCAATCATGCTGCTAGGAACCTATTTCTACAGAACAGGCAAGATCTCTAATGGATGCTTAATCAGCTTAATTGGTAGCATTTAAGGCCAGTCTTAGAATTGATTTTAACTTCTTTTGGTCCACTAGTGTGAGGAAACCAAATTCTATGGTCATTTTCCTATCTCTCTGCTTGAAATAATATTATACATCATTATTTTATACGTGTGATGAGGGCAGACTTAGAGCCAAGGAATGGCCTTGAGCTCACTGCTCCCCCTACCTGAACATTCAGCTATACAAAGAAGGAACCTCAGGAATCTTATCCTTAACTTTCTTCCTCCTGCCTGTGATGTCCTGAACCTTCCTCTCTCCACCACCCATGGGTGGTGCTGTGGGCTGACATTGGGCAAAACCTCTTTTGGAGACACAGAATTTAAGGTTCTTTTCTCCTTTTCATATGCACATTCTTTTTGTCCTAGAGGAAAAGGAAGGAAAATCAAGAAAAGTGATGACAGTCTAAAGAATTAGAGTTAGATTGGAGTTTGGAGGGGTTAGCTTGAGAAATGACCCCTTAGAATAAATCCTCAGATTAACTATTTACACAGAAAGGGAAAACTAAAGGAAAGAATTTGAATTACTTGGAGTTGTCAGCAAGGAATTCGGTGATTCTAAACTGCATTGATTGGCACCAGGAAAGAACAAGTCCCTGGCCTGGCCGCCCGCATCCCCAGGCACCTGAAACAGGAGATTCAGCAACCAACATATTGAAATTGCATCAACTCAAATATTATTTTCTTTCCATGGAAAAATTATAGCAAAGAGATCCGGGTATGATTTAGTGCATTTCAAAGGAAAATAAACATTTATTGCAATAAATAACCATAAAATAGGTCTAATAATACTCTAAAAATATTCTCATGAGTTGGAAAAACAGCAAGACTTCTTTTTTTGTCATGCCTGATTTTTCACAGAATGCTAAATAAGTAATTAGAGTTTTTGTGGCTGCTAATTCAAGGTATGGGTTGACTCACAGCGCGACCTAGTGCTGGCAGCCTAAGTGCTCTGTGAGTTCATATATTTCTCTGAACAATGAAGGACTTCTCCCATGTATTCTGAGGAAAGGCAAATAACAAAAGGTGTAGTCCTTAGAAAACACGATGATTGTAGATACATACTTTTAATCCAAGAAGTTTGAGAAGTCCCAACACACGCATGCATAAACATGCAAGCACACAAGCAGAATTAGCAAGAAGTTGTAAGACCTGTAAATAAAATCACAAAGAGACACGGACTCTGTATCTAGTCAGTGAAACAGATCACCTTTTAGATAATAAAACACCACACCAGATCAAATCAACACATACTAAGTTTCAAAACACAGAAAAGGTCCCACGAGTATTTTCCCCGTCATATAGATCCATCACACCATCCACAGTCCATCTCAGTGTCTCAACCTCCTTGACACTAAGTAACTCTGAGTTCTCTGACATTCCCCAGTATCCTTCACCCTTATGTCTTCAGGTTTTTTTTCTTTTTAAAAATATTTTATTATTTTATTTTGTGTGTATGAGTGCATTGCCTGCGTGCAGTAAGTGCATCCTTATTGTGCAACACCTGCAGAGGTCAGTAGAGGGTGTCATATCCCCTGAAACTGGAGTTACAGATGGTTATTAGCTACTATTAGGTGCTGAGAACCAGACTCAGGTGTTCTGGAAGAACACCCAGTGCTCTTAACCACTGAGCAATCTCTCCAGCCCCTCCACAAACTCTTATCTGTACCTTTCAGGTATCTTTCCCAAGAAAAACTGACTCACCTATGAGCACATACTAGACATGCTAGGTTTTGCATTTTCTTTTTTTTTATTTTGATTTCTTTTTTTAATGTATCTTTTAATTTATTTATTTATATATTTTTTAATCAAATCTAGACCCGCGACTCCCCCATTCCCCCACCCCACCAGAGCTCATGCATTCTGCCAAACATGCTTTTCATCTCTTTTTCAGTCTTTTTCAATATTCTCCATGTGGAACTTGACTGTTTTGAGCAGAAGTTCACTGTTTCAGTCAGTTCTTTGATGCAGTCCTTTCTGTTGTTGTTGTTGTTATTGTTGTTGTTGTTGTTTCCAGTATGCATCACTCCCAACTGCTTTGGACAAAAGCTCAAGGGGACGTGCACAAGAAATACAACTAGGTAATTGGCACTAGCATCCACAGATGAGGGATACCATTCGTCATTTGTTTTTCTGGGACTGTGTTACTTCGCTCAGCATGATGTCCTCTAGCTCCAGCCATTTTCCTGCAAAGCTCATGATATCATCTTTCTTTACTGCTGCATAGAACTCCATTGTGTAATGTCTTCAGTTTTGTTCATGTTCTACCAGTTGACACTTCTGGATACATTGTCAAAAGCTCTGGAAAAATTTTAAAATTGCTATTCCAAGATTCTCCACCCAGAAATCTATTGGTCCTAGGTGGGACTGAGTCAGCCTTCATTTGAAAATGCATAGGGTCATTAAGATGGCTCAAGACGGAAAAGCATCACAACCTGAGGTGGACCTACATGGTAGAAGAGAGCCCACTTCCACAAGTTGTATTCTGATCCCCCCCCACACATTCATACACATGCATGCATACACATACACATGCATACACATACACACATGTACACACTGTGACACACATAAATAGGTAAATAAAAAAATAAATGTATTAAATCTCAGCAGGTGACTTTAATGTGTTGGGAATCAAATGCTATAGTTAGAGCTTTCAACTACAAAGGCAGAGAGAACTAAAAACCTTGATATCCAAAATAACTATTATTCTTAACCAGTCACTCTTATTCATGAAAGGCATAGCTATGCCCATGAAAACCCAGTGTGCAACTTACCATGCTAAAAGAATTTGTTAGTTATAAGTCTCATTTGGTACTTACTTATATACTTTTTTGTGGTCTTTTCAAGATAGGGTCTCCCTGTAGCCCCAGCTGTGCTGGAACTCACTCTGTAGACCAGGCTGGCCTTGAACTCACAAAGATCCACCTGCCTCTGGCTCCCAAGTGCTAGGACTAAAGGTGTGCACCACCATGCCCGGCTACTTATATACTTTTGAGTGGATTGATCATAAGTGTAATGGCTCAAGTCAGGATATATTTGAGAAAGAATTACCCTGGTACAAACAGGCAACATAATCTAGCTGTGGGATGTTTTAGAATTGTGAATATTTACAGACTTTAGGATACAGCTTATCACCCATTGAGCAGTTTATTTTTCTTATTTTAAAATACGTGTAATCCTATGTTCTAAATAGGATAGAAGTTGAAATGACAGCATCTTCAGGAAACACTTCTGTATATTTGGCTTCGTTCGCTTTAATTATTTAAAATTTTTTTTTATTTTATTTATTTCTGTATGTGTATCAATGTACCGTCTGCATGCAGGTTTGTGCACCCGTGTCGTGCAATGCCGCAGAGGTCAGAAGAGGGTCTCGGATTCCCCTGGAACTGGAGTTCTCCTGGAATTGGAGTTGCAGACAGCTTTCGGCCACCATGTGGGTGCTGGGGATCGAACCCGGGTCCTCTGTAAGAGCGGTCAGTGCTCTTAACCGCTAGGCCATCTCTCCAGCCCCCGTTCGCTTTAATTATTAACCTAATGCAGATGGAAACACCTGAGAGGAAGGCCTCCATTGAGGAATTTCCTGCATCATATCGGCCTGTGGGCATGTGTGGTGGTTTAAATGAGTGTCTGTCATAGGCTCTGAGTATCCAGACACTTGGTGCCCAGTACATGGAGCCGTTTGGGGAGGGTCATGCAATCTTCAGGAGGTGCGGCCACGCTGGAGGAAGCATGTCACTGGGGATGGGATTTGAGAGTTCTTAGGCCTTGCCGGATTTCTAGTATTTCTGCTTCCTGTGCTTTTGGGAAGATGTGATCACTCAGCTTTCTGCTCCAAACACCTCCAGCTGCCAGGCCCTGGGTCATTATGGACTCTTGCAATTTATTTTTATGTATGTATGTATATATTTATGTATGTGCATGCACCTGTGTCTGTATATGTCTATGTCTGTGTCTGTTAGTATGTATCCATGTGTGCAGGTACCCCTGGAGCTTAAGTTACATGTGGTTGTAAGTTGCCAGATTTGGGTGCTGGGAGACTCAAGCACCATTCTTCTACAAGAACAGCAAATTCTCATAAACACTGAGCCTTCTCTCCAGCCCCCTTTTCTTAGCTCATCCTTGCTTCCCTTGTGGAGAAGTGGAGAGAATGATGTCACCATCATGAGGTTGTTGGAGAAGTGGAACGAAAACGTTAACGTCTAGCACATGGAAGGCACCCAACGAGTGGAAGCTCTTGCTATTAATATAGTCACTACGATCGGCTCATCATCATCATCCCAGCAACACAGGAAGGCATAAGAACCAGTCATAACCAGAGTGGCTATCATAAAAATCAACAGTGTAAGAAAAAGTGTAAGAAAATGATAAGCATTCACTATTTACAAATGTGAATTAATGAGTACAAAGGGCATATGCCACTGCATCCAAGGAATGTGGTTTACTGGAGAATTCTGGAAAGATGTCCTTCATCCTGGAATCCCACTTGATACCATAGCATAGTAGATACCATACAAAGCCATGGACCCAGGCCTACAAGCCACCATTGCCCTCTATTCTGTGGTCTTATCCTTAAGATTATTTTCTCAAACAAACTCCATAGCCATGCACATTTCACAGCCATGTGGTACTCTCTTTAACATTTAACTAGAAAGTGGAATGTCTCCCAACATATTTAAATAATTTATTTGCAGTGCTAAAATGTTTTTGTAGACTAAACCCAGATTAGGTTAAGCTTGTTCTTTCTTTCCAATACAAGAGAAGTAATTGAGAAAACAGTGTTATTGCAGACTTGATGGAGTCACTATCCTGGCATGAAAACTGGAGTGATGGACTCAGATGGAAGAAGAATGCCAAGAAGACATCAAAGCTTCCACAACTAAGGTCAGAGGGGCAGAGAAAGGGCCCCTTCTCTGCCTTATCACAAGGATAGGAGACAGGTCAATGGACGGCCATAGGGTTAGAACCTTCTGTAATCAAGGGTTCTTGGTTTATGAATTTTGAGTTACTCATTGCAAAGAGGAGCCATTTATGGCCATGTTCTTGGGAGAGGCAGAATGGAAAGATATAATTGCTAATCCACTCTCTTGGTTCATGGGTTTCTGTATCTAAATCCTAAAATGTTTATGAACCATGAGTAGTTATCACCAAAAGGTTGAGAAGAACAAATAACTATGTCTTTATAAATAACTGACTATTTTACACTAAATATGATAGCCCAGATCTCAAAAGAAACGTGAATGAAGATTCTTGTGTGGCATACTGTTCTGCAATTTCTATCTCACTCTATACTAGAAAATCCAGCATTTGTGTGCAGGCAGCAGTTGGGTGGTAAAGAAAGTTTCAGTTGCCACAACACTTGGCTGCAAGGCCATAAACTAACCCAAATCTTCAGAGAAGAGTGTTGAGAGGAAGTTGAGCATACTATCAACTCACATCCTACTCAAAGAGAAGTTCGATGCCCTGCAACCAGGTATCCTCTTGCTCTAGGTAACCACATTCTCTTAAGAATGACTGGGTACACTAACTTCACTTGATAGGCCTTAACATATGACAGAATGCATGAAACCTGGGGGAACCAGCAATGGGGGGGTCCAGATGGGGGGTTGTCTAAATATGATTAAGATGTTTTTATGGGGCTGGAGAGATGGCCTAGCAGTTAAGAGCACCGACTGCTCTTGGAGAGGACCTGGGTTTGATCCCCCCCAGCACCCACATGGCGGCTGAGAACCGTCTTGAACTCCAGTTCCAGGGGAATCCGACGCCCTCTTCTGACCTCTGCAGCATTGCACAACATGGGTGCACAAACCTACATGTAGAAAGTACATTTATACACATAAAAATAAATAAATAAATTTTTTTTATTATTAAAAAAAGATGTTTTTATGAAATGCACAAAAATTCAATTAAAAATAAAAATTTTTAACACTTGACAATGAACTTTTATATGTTAGGGCTTTGATTTAAAACAAAATCATATGAACACATGACTGAGTGACTGAACACAAATCACAGCATGGAGAGGCCCCTTGCCTTCCCCTCTCCACCTTTCTCTCCACTGAACTCCAACTTCTCCTTCTCCTTTGCTCATTATTTTGGTACTTGTGTTTGATTTTTTGAAGACTGAATACATTGTGAAATTTGAATCATACTCTTTCTGCTAAAATCCTTTTGACAAAGAAAGAGAGTTAACAAAAGCACTCAAAAACCCCACTTGTTGGGCCCAGCAAGAGAGCTGCTGTTAAATACCAAAGTCCATGGAAAGAGAAAGACCCTTCTACAATCATAAACAAGAGAGCTGCTGTCAAATACCAAGGTCCATGGAAAGAGAAAGACCCTTCTACAATCATAAACGAAACATGATGTTTGCTCAGGCTGGGGTGAATCTCTCCCTCTGTTTCTCTGTGTTTCCCTCTGTGTTTCTCTCTGTCTCTGCCTGTCTGTCTGTCTGTCTGTCTGTCTCTCTCTCTCTCTCTCTCTCTCTCTCTCTCTCTCTCTCTCTCTCTCTCACACACACACACACACACATGCTCTGGATGGCAGCTTATTGTCAATTCCATACCCACTTTTAATCCACCCAAATTACTATGTTCCCACTGCCATGAACTGAGGTGCCAACGAGCCTGCCGGTACCACCCAGCAGTTCAGTCTGGTCAGGATGGGCAGATGAAGGCTGTGCTTGGACACAGTTTCCCTTACAAACTCTATTTGCTTATGGCTTTCCACCATTGTAGTAATGATCCCCTTGGTGCTACAAACCAAGCCAAAGAATGGAATAGGGATTCCAGACTAAATGTGAAAAAAAGTACAGCATTCATTTTCAAACCATAAGGCAGGAAAAATCATGGGCAGGAACCAGTCATTAAAGATATTGTTTTCATAGGACGCATGGCAACTGAAATTTCCCTTTATATATAAAGGACAATTATGCTCATTGACTGAAAACTAAATAAACCATGTAGTGGCACATACGCTTTCTTGTTTTAAAGTTTATTTTTTAAACTCTGTGTGTGTGTGTGTCTGTGTGTGTGTATGAGAGAGAGAGAGAGAGAGAGAGAGAGAGAGAGAGAGAGAGAGAGAGAACATCATGCCGGTGGATACCGATGAAGGCCAAAAGAAAGCATCTGATGCCCTGGGACTAGAGTTACAGATGTTTGTCAGCAGCTGGACGTAGGTCTAGTTCTCTACATAGTCTAGTTCTCTACAAGACTACGTGCTCTTAACCACTGAGCTACCTCTCCAGCCCCTCACTTTAACTGGTAAATAAAAATCCATTATCTTCATAATATTTTCTGTGATTTAGTAGCTTTCCATTTTGACAATTGATTGTCCTACAAACTCAAAGTATGAATCGACTGAGCTGCACAAATAAGATAGAGAAGTATTCTCCTTCCCTCACTTCTTCATACAGTCCTTTGCTTTGACCAGATCTTTTCATCATCCAATAGCACCTTCCGCAATTCCAAGGGTAGTCAACCTCACTCCCAGATCACGTCTTGTTCTCCTCCTCAGTGTCACTCACATTTCATTTCTGTAGTTTTATTGCGGCATGATTTAATTCTATTAATAGTCATGTTCTAGGAATATAGTAGACAATGAACACAAATAAGTAAAACATAGATCCTTCCATCCCTTCTATGAATGAGAGACAAGAAAGCAGGTCAATGGTGACAATAGATAGAAAAATGTCAAACAAAGAAGGAGATAGTTATTTGCCTTCCCAAGACAGAGATTATAGAACCGTCTTCTTATTTGATATATCCTGTGCTCATTGTGTGAGAAACTGTGAAGGAAGCAAAAAGCAGTAAAAATAAAAGTAACTTTGTTTTGCTGCTTCAGATAGATGGCTCCCTCTAGGGGATAAAACCCAACAATATGAGTCCTTATATGGCTATAGAGTGACAGAAATCATGCTATGAAAGATTTCTCTGCCACAGGCAGACAACCAGCAAAGGTTTCATCTTGCACTTTGCTGTCCATCTGAGCCTTGACGTAAGCACATGATAAATGGGGAAAAGATATTTGAAATAAAGTGAGCAGTCGGGGTTCTGTGGTTTCTAATTCTTATCAGGATTGATTTGTTTTGCTTTTGCTTTTGTTGCTTTTTAGGGTTAAATTAAAATATGTTTTAAGTAGTTTTATTTTAACTAATACATGGCAACAGAAATGTGTGAGGGATATCATGAGAGAGTTCAATAAATGTATAAACAACACAATGTTTAAATCAAAGTAAACACATCTATCAATTCAAATATTTACCATTTCTTAATGTTGATAACATCCAAAATTCTGTCTTGTAGCTTTTTATTTTTTTTTTAGCTGTTTAAAATGTAAGGTAGCAGTAAAACCACTGCTATCTTGCAAAGCAGAAAAAAAAATCTTGCACAGCTAAAAAGACAAATATTGGATTTGGGGAAGGATTAGGTATCCAGAATTTTCAGGATAGAATATTGGAAACAATATGCAGAGAAATGGATGGATGTCACAATAACTGTACACGCACACACAATGTGAAACTCTGAAAGCAACAACTGGTGGAAATACCTATGAGGAGTAGCAGCTTGAAAACCGCCTAGAGCTTGGACCAAGCTGTGAGAAATTTGAATTTCTTCTATCCAGAGGAGAGAAACACCATGGAGCCCTTGGGATAATGAAGGAACAGAAAGTGATGATTTTTGCCCCACACAGCTTAGAAACAAACCTTAAATGAAAGCACAAGGTCTTATTTGCAAGGACCTTAGCTGCCTACCACAAACTTGATGAACACATTAAACTCTCAATAGTACAACATTCGTATTTGATATTTGATAAATTTCACTTGACGCTACTCCCCAAAGAAACATCATAAAATTGTAACTTCAAAATACAGGGAAATTAGAAGCCGAACCAAAGATAACAAAGATCAAGAAGCTAAAAGAATAGTTTTTAAAGCCGCAATAATAGATGTGATCAATATTTCCTAAAGGACAGTATAACCATAATAAAGACAAAAATCAACAATAAAACAGAGCTGAAAACATTTTTAATACATGCGTGTATGTACGTACGTATGTATGTATGTATCTATCTATCTATCTACCTATGTGTGTGTGTGTGTGTTTATGTGGACACATATGTGCTACAGCATGTTTATGTAAGTCAGAGGACAACCTGCAGGAGTCAGTTCTCCCTATATACTCCGTGAGTTCCAGGGATCAAACTTCAGGTTTGGCAGGAAGTGCCTTTATCAATTAAGCCATCTTACCAACCTGAATAAGAACTTTTTAAAGATAGAATTACAATGCCTAAAAAATTTACTTAATAGAATTAATAGCAGAACAATAATGCAGAAGAAGTGTCAGTGAATGTGAAGATAAAGTAATGGAAATTGTTTAAATTGAAACACACACATAAGGAAGACTCAGTAATTTCTAAGCAATATCAGATATTTCTCTCAAAAGGGATTGAAAGACGAGATCGGGCGCATTCAGGGTGGTATGGCCGTAGACTAATGACCCACTCAATAGATGGAGCAAAGAACTGAACAGAGACTTCACAAGTGAGGAATTAGAGATGTCTGAGAAACACCTTAAGAAGTGTTCAACATCACTAATCATTTTAGGAATTGCAAATCAAAACCACTTTAAGATATCATCTTTAGCAGGGCGTTGTGGCGCACACGTTTAATCCTAGCACTTGGGAGGCAGAGGCAGGCGGATCTTTGTGAGTTCAAGGCCAGCCTGGTCTACAGAGCGAGTTCCAGGACAGTTGGGGCTTCAGGGAGACCCTGTCTCTTTTTTGGTCTCGAAAAGACCAAAAAAAAAAAAAAAAGATATCATCTTACTCCAATAAGACTGGCTAGGATCAAGAAAACAAATGATACCATGTTCTGGAGAGGTTGTAGGGAAAGGGGAACACTCATCCACTGCTGGTGGGAATGTAAACTGGTACAGCCACTATGGAAAGCAGTGTGGAGAACCCTTGGAAGACTTGGAATGAACTTGCCACCTGACCCAGCCATACCACTCCTGGGGCATGTACCCTCAAGACTCACCCCACCACAGAGATACATGCACGGCTATGTTTATTTCAGCTCTCTTCACAACAGCAAGGAGCTGGAACCAACCTAAATGCCCCTCAACTGACAAGTGCATAGAGAAAATGTGCTACATCTACACAATGGAGTTCTATGCAGCAGTAAAGAAAGATGACATCATGAGCTTTGCAGGAAAATGGCTGGAGCTAGAGGACATCATGCTGAGTAAAGTAACACAGTCCCAGGAAAACAAACGACGAATGGTATCCCTCATCTGTGGATGCTAGTGCCAATTACCTAGTTGTAAGTATTTCTTGTGTAGGGCCCCCTGAGCTTTTGTCCAAAGCAGTTGGGCATAATGCATATTGGAAACAACAACAACAGAAAGGACTGCATCAAAGAACTGAATGAAACAGTGAACTTCTGCTCAAAACAGTCAACTTCCTCATGGAGAATATTGAGAAAGACTGAGAAAGAGATGAAAAGCATGTTTGGCAGAATGCATGAGCTCTGGCAGGGTTGGGGAATGGGCAGGAACACGGGTCTAGATTTGTTAAAAAAATTAATTTATGTGAAAAAAAAAGGATTGAAAGAGGGGCTGGAGAGATAGCCTAGTGGTTAAGAGCACCAACTGCTCTTGCAGAGGACCCGGGGTTGATCCCCAGCACCCACTTCGCAGCTAAGAACCGTCTGTAATTCTAATTCCAGGAGAACTCCAGTTCCAGGGGAATCTGAGACCCTCTTCTGACCTCTGAGGCATTGCACGACACAGGTGCACAAACCTACATGCAGACAGTACACTCATACACATACAAAAATAAATAAAATTTTAAAAAAATTTTAAAAAGGGATTGAAGGAAATGTGCATTGCATTTTTGATCAAATAATGACAAAAATCGGAAATCGAAGTTTAATTTTATTGTTTAATTACTATTATATAAAATGTATACAGGGGCTGGAGAGATGGCCTAGTGGTTAAGAGCGCCGACTGCTCTTGCAGAGGACCCGGGTTCGATCCCCAGCACCCACATGGCGGCCGAACGTCGTCTGAAACTCCAATTCCAGGAGAACTCCAGTTCCAGGGGAATCCGACACCCTCTTCTGACCTCCGCGGCGTTGCACATCACGGGTGCACAGACTTGCATGCAGACAATACATACACATACGGAAATAAATAAAATTAAAAAAAAGATGTATACAGACATATCTGATGTACATTTAAGACAAGGAAACTTTCTCTCTCTCTCTCTCTCTCTCTCTCTCTCTATATATATATATATATATATATATATGTATCTACTATATAATTCAAGGATATCAAGTCAAATGATGCTTCTGAGTAGTGAAGTAACAGAAGAAACTGAACTGTATCGGCCCAGATGCACAAGACATAAATAAACTCCAGGAAGTAAAAGGTATGCCTGCAAAGGAAAACATCAGCTTATCTCATACATAAGCTGAATTAAGAGGAGTTTTGTTAGTAGTAAGCTAGAATAACAGTTTTAAATTCTTGGCTTGGTATAATCTTCAGTCACTTGGAAATACATTTCTAACCTAAAGCAACTTGCCCATTGAATAACATAGCCAGTATATGTTGGATTGAGTAACACAGTATGGACAACAGCGCAAAATTAGAATCTATGAGCATAATCTAGACCAGAGGGAAGTAAAGTTAAAGTTAACAATCACAACAGAAGGTAGGAAATTTCATATAATGACTGAATCAAGAAGACATAGAGAGTGATCACATGTTGGGTATGTAAGGTGTAAGACTAGCTTAGAAGGTATAAAGACTGAGATACGTAGCCAGCCTGTAATGATGCCACAGAGGTAGAGGCATGGGGGGATAAGCACTCCACAGCCTCTGGTTCTCTGGACGTTGGCCAGTTGGTTTCTGTGTTAATCATCACCTGCTGCATAAGGAAACTTCTCTGTTGATAGGTGAGAGATGCATAAGTCTATGAGTATAACAATATGTCACTAGGATACGTTTAATATGATAACTAGTTTTAGGCTCCTATGATCTGTCTAGCCTCAGGTTCCTAAGCCTGATATATATTTCACATATGGACTCCAGCCTCTGATGAAGAACTTAAATTCAATTAAATAGTTGTTGGTTATTTTCATAATATTCGTGCCACTGCTGCACTGGTTGGTTATTACTGTATTTCTCAGGATTCACAGCTGGATAGTGTTGATGATTGCTTTTTTTTCCCTTCCAGTAGCATGCGCCTTCCAGCACTATGAAAGTTAGCCAGTAGTGATGAGGCTCTGAAGTCAGCACCAGCTTGACCTCTCCTTGTTTGCTCTACAGTTCATGCATGTAGTGTTTTCTATAATATGCTCTTACCATCCATTTCTGGTAGATTACCAAAAGCAGGTTCGATGGCCAGTATTGTTTGAGGATCTATGTCCCTGTGGTTAACAGCTGCTATAGAGGGAATCCATTCCTTGAATTGAGTAAGACTAAAAACTTTTAAATCATATATATAATACTAACCAGGTGAAAGGTATAATATAAAGGAAATCCCTATTTAGAACATTATAGAAAGATAAACCTTCCTGAAAAAACCATTAAAATACACACACTTGAACAAGATAAAAGTGGATTCAAATAAATAAGACTGTAACCTTAGTATTTATATTTTTCAATTTTTCTTCAGCTTTATTAAAGTAAAACTGACAGATACAATTTATGGTTAAATGATGTTTATATAAGCATATTTTGAAGCAATACAATTGGGAGGGAACCACAACAACATAAGGACTGGGTCAAAGAATAGACTGATATAGTTAAATTCTGCCCATAACAATAAACCTTTGCAGAAAAAAAAACTAAAAAGAATGGGAGAAAGATGCAGGACAGGTATGGCAGAATGCATGATCCGGGGTAGGGTGAGGGGAAGGTAAAGGAGAATGTGTCTAAATGGAACTGAAAATGATGTCTGAAATACACAAAACATCAATAAAAGTATTATATTAAAAAGTTTTTTAATATAGATAAACATAAAATTACTATGTCAAGATAATCATCACCTCACATGCAAATCACTTTTTATTGTGGGCAAAATTTAAGAGTCATTCTCCATTGTGTAGATATAGCACATTTTCATTCTCCACTCATCAGCTGAAGGACATGTGGATTGCTTCCAGCACTTCACTAGTGTGAAAAGAGCAGCAATAAACATGGATGTGCATGTATCTCTGCAATAGGATGAATCTTCTGGGTATACACCCAGGAGTGGTCTGACTGGGTCAAATGGTAGGTTCATTTTGAGACTTAAGAGTTCTTCACACTGCTTTCCATAGGGGTTGCATGAATTCACATTCCCACCAGCAGTGGATGAGTGTTCCCGTTTTCCCCACAACCTCTTCACCATTTGGTATCATTTGTTTTCTTGATCATAGCCAGTCTTACCAGGGTAAGATAAAATCTTAAAGTAGTTTTAATTTGCACTTACTTAATTAGTAATGAGGTTAAATATCTTTTAATATATTTCTTAGCTATCTTTTCTTCTTCTCTTACCCGTTTTTTAATTGAGTCACTTGTTTTCTTGCTCCTTTAGTTTTGAGTATTTTACATACTTTATATGTTAAACCTCTGTCAGATAATGAGACTGGTGAAGATTTCTTCCCACTCTGTGGGTTTTCTCTTCTCCTCTTTGATTGTTTCTTTTGCTGTATAGAATCTTTTTAGTTTAACAAAGTCCCACTTTGATTGTTACCTTATTTCCTGTGCAACTACTATCTGATTTAGAAAGTCTTTTCCTACACCTATGTCTTGTAGGTTACTGCCAATGTTTTCTTCTAACATTTTCAGTTTCTGGTTTCACATTGAGGTCTTTGATCCATTTAGAGTTGACTTTTGTACAAGGTGAAAGTTAGGGGTTTAGTTTCATTCTTCTGCAAGTGGTGATCCAGTTTTGCCAGCACCATTTGTTAAGACACTGCTTTTCCCGATTGAGTGTTCCCAGCCCCTTTGTCAAATTCTTCCAATGAATGAGCATGGCAGATCCTCCCATCTTTTGGTGTCTTCTTCAATGTTTTAATGGAGTTCTATGCAGTGGTAAAGAAAGATGACATCATGAAATTTGCAGGTAAGTGGATGGAACTAGAAGCTGCTATGCTAAGTGAAGGAAGTAACACAGTCTCAGAAAAACAAAGGACATACATTGTCCCTTATTTGTGGATACTAGCACCAAATCCTTATATGTAAGTCGAGGTGGGTAATTTGTTAGTAAAGATAATACCACTTTGACTGATATTGCTATAGATAAGATTTTGAAGCTTATGTTTTTATCTTCCTTAGATCTAAGATTCATGAGAAAGAATAAGTTTCTTTTTACCTGGTCTACATATTAAGTTCCAGGACAGCTGGGGCTACAGAGAGACCCTGTCTCAAAACATTAAAACATACATCAACATTATATATATATATATATATATATATATATATATATATATATATATATATATATATATACATATATATATTTCAGGAATGTAAATTTATAAAAAAATAAAATAAATGAAAAAATGAATCAGCCTGAAATGAAAGGTAATTGTGGTTATCGGAAAGATGGAAGGCGACTATAAATTGACAGCCAGCTATTTTTGATATCATGAGTTCTTTTTAAATCATGTTGGTCAGGGTAATCCAAGAGACTCCCCAAATAATACATGCTATCACCACAACTTTTGGTTGCTTCTCAGAAATTGAAGTTTAAGACCCTATGCTTGGGGCTGGAGAGATAGCCTAGCGGTTAAGAGCACTGACTGCTCTTGCAGAGGACCCAGGTTCTATCCCCAGCACCCACATGGTGGCTAAGAACCGTCTGTAACTCCAATTCTAGGAGAACTCCAGTTCCAGAGGAATCCAAGACCCTCTTCTGACATCTGCGGCATTGCACGACACAGGTGCACAAGCCTACATGCAGACAGTACACTCATACACATACAAAAATAAATAAAAAATAAAAAAGACCCTATGCTAAAGACATGTTACACTTCAGACACAGGACTTAGAGAAATTGGGATGGAACTGACCAGGAAGCCTCCTTCCTGAAAAATAGCTTTCAGGGTATCAGAGTATCAATGATCCTAGATGTATGTGAACCACAAAAGTGACTGTGCCAGCAAACTTTCCCTGTTGGTGCAGTAGTGGCCCTTCTATTTTGGGAGTAACCGACAGCTGTCTAATTGGATTTAAGGCCCACTCAGTCAGGGGGAAATTATGTGTGGTACAATAAACAGTTAAACACCCATGGCTAGAGAGGTCATAGATCCTAGAAAAAACTTGCTTTGTTATTTCCTTAGACCAAAGTAATTTCTTACTATATTCTAAGTATGTATCCTTATATTTACAGATTAGACTATCTCTTATCACTCATCAAAGAAGTTTCTTTTTGCCATAGATGGAGACTATTAGAAAGTTACACAATTGGTCAAATTCAGAAAGGAAGTGAGTGTGGGATGCTGAACCCTAAATAACCTTAGTTCTTACAGTTAGTTAGTTCTTTAGTTCTCAACACAACAACATGCTGTTGCTAATTTGTTAGTGTGTGCAAATTCTTGCTTCCAAAGCCAATGACCTGAGTTCAATTCCTGGGCCACACATGATGGAACGATAGAGCCAACTGCTGCAACCTCTACATGTACACAGTAACATTCTTGCCCATAAATAAATGCAATAAATCTCTTACATGTTAGTATTGCATTTATCTATAATTTACTACAAACTCATTGAGAATAAAAAAGCTGATTCTAAAATTCAAATGGAAATAATATAGCTTGAATAGCTAGAAATATCTCAACAAAGATGAAGGGAATGTTACTATTTTAAAATTTATGATAATGTCTATATATGAAGAATAAGCAGGGGCTGGAGAGATGGCTCAGTGGTTAAGAGCACCAACTGTTCTTGCAGAGGACCCAGGTTCGATTCCCAGCACCCACATGGCTAAGAACCATCTTTAACTCCAGTTCCAGGGGAATCCAATGCCCTCTTCTGACCTCCACAGCATTGCACGACACGGGTGCACCAACTTACAAGGAGACAGTACACACATCCAAATAAATAAATAAATAAATAATTTTTTTAAAGAATAAGCATATTAAAGAAAGCCCAATGGAATAAAAGAGAAACATAATATGATGAGACTTAAGTTATAATGGAGTTTCTCAGAGCTTCTGAAATAATTCTAAAACATTCTTATATATAGGAGCACTGAAGAAATTACCAAGTTCTTACTGTAGGAAAAAGGATAAAAATAGAGGCAGAAAAGGAGCAATTCTTTTATGTTATGCTAGAATATAGAACAGTACAGACACTCCAGTAGTTACAATCTAGACTAAGATGTAGATCACTCCCAGGTTTTTTCAGCCTCTAGGGACTAATGGTAATGGTATGAAAAGAAATCAATAACTAGTATTTAGATCTGGTATCCAAAAATAATTCTATTGTTTTTCTTTGAAAAGAGCAAGCAAACTTGGAGAAACACTCATTTGAGCCCTCAGGCTAGAAAAATTTCAAGTATTCTAGCAATCTTTTGTGCCAAAAATTATCAAAACCTGATAAGACCATATCACAATGGCATAGAAATTAGAAAATAGCCATAAGGGACTTTTTCTAGTGGTCAAACTTGGATAATTTGGGGTGTCAAAATGCAAAGTATCAATAATACGTCATAACAACGAGTAGCAGAATTATTTTATTCATTGATACTAATCTTATGAATAAAACCAAGTATTCAAATGGATGAATGAATGAACAAATGAATAAGTATAAGGAGGCAGAAGGAAAGGGACGTCCTTATAGAAGAATGTCAATACATAGAAGACAGGATAGAAATGTTTTACAAATCCTATTTTGAAATTATTGCAGTCATAAGTTTTCAAGAAGAATAATCAATGAAGGCTAAAATCATTAGTTAATATTTCAGAAAGCTGTATACACACAGCTTTAGGTTGTCACTAATTACACAGAAAAAAGATGACTTTTTTAAAGAAGAAATCTGAAGTCTATCAGTTCAACAGAATGACTCAACTAAATTTTACTAGAAAAGAGACAACTGATACCATGTGCCTTATTGTAGAAATTACAAATAAAGGGGGCTGAAGAGATGGCTCAGCAGTTAAAAGCACTGACTGCTCTTGCAGAAGACCTGGGTTCGATTCCCAGCACCCACATGATGGCTAAGAACCATCTTTAAGCCAGGTGTGGTGGCTCACACCTTTAATCCCAGCACTCCGGAGGCAGAGGCAGGCGGATCTCTGTGAGTTCAAGGCCAGCCTGGTCTACAGAGTGAGTTCCAGGCCAGCTGGGGCTACAGGAAGACCCTGTCTCAAAAACACTAAAAAAAAAAATCACAAATAAATCACAAAGAATCAGAAAGGAAAGGAAAGAGGATGAACAGACCCAGGTAGAGCACCTTAGGTACACTCACATAAGTCAAATGCCTGGTGTTTATGGACCTTAACCCCACCACACCCTGTTAGAGATGCTTGTTTTCTGGTTTCCTTTATTAGACCACTAAATGAGAGTCTCTAAAATTATTAACATAAAATAGCCATAAGGAAAAAGTCATGTACTTAGTGACTATACCATTAATTACCTAACAAAACAAGTTTGTAAAATGTATTTAATAACTTAGAGACATTACAAAATCTATATTTTAAAGAATATTCTCCATGACATAGCTATCAGATATGTGAGGGGCACACTTGCTGTGAGTCAATAGATCCCTACATTCTGTTGTCCAATTTTCAAGACAGAACTCAGAATTTTCTCCCTAAGAAACATTTCTTTTGAGATGGAGCCCAGGTTTGCAACATGGTGATTAGATTTACCCATGAAAGGTTAAGATTCATAGTTTATAGGGTTTGCAGAATCTGCATTTCAATGAAGGAGGCAGAAGAGGTGCTTGCCTGTCCACTTTATGAAGCAGCTGTGTCATCTGGCCAGTGACATTTTATTGGCAGTTGAGTTGGTCTGCGACTGGGCTGAGTTCAACTGCACAAACATTTTCCTGCGGCAGCCTCAGGAGTGTGGCTTGGGCACAAAGCCTAGCTGCATAGCTTCTACTCTGAATATCTAGGTCTCCAAGAGAACTGGTGAGTTTCTTAAGTCCTTTTAACAAGTTTCTTTTCCAATTAAACTAATTAAATTCAAGTTCTGCTGCCAAGAACTGTGTCAGATACAATAATTCAACAGACAACCAAATTTGCTCCCACCTATGAAATCTTGGGGTGTTCTAAATGAGGGATGTATCATTTTGTGAGAATCCCTCCTACCATTTTTACATTTGCATGTTCAATCTGACATCCAAGTGGATGAACATATGATGAACAGTATGACAGGACTCATTTTATTAATTATAAAAGCACTAGGAATAACCTAATATTCATAAGTCATGTCTTCATTCTTAGAGATGGGCCAACCCCATTGCTCTTAAACTACGAAAATATTTCCAAATAGCTTTCAGTAGCCTTTTAGTTTGTCAAAACTTCAATCACATCAAGTGAGTTAGAGAGATTTAATCCATATGTTTCTAATTTACATCGAGTCAGTCCATTCAGATGAGTGTCCAGGATGATAAAATTGTGCCCAGAACGGCAAAGACCCTTAATGAATTCTCTTGCTGGTTGTATATTCCTGACTGGAGTACCTCCAACCTCAGAGCTGGAAATAAGTTTAGAACTTGGCTCAATTATTTTCCTTTACCTCAATATAAATATCCTGTGAAACTGAGTCTTGTACCCTGGGCTGCTTGTTTCCTTTGTAGTATACTCTTTTTTCAACTTGAGTGCAACTGAAACATGATCTGAGTTCAAGGTGGCCTGGCTGCACTGACAGTGAGCTGGACTTATCTTCCCTGGTTTAAAGTTTACATGATGAGGAAACCCCAGTGACTGAGGCCCACACTGGAGCTGGCCACGTACAATCTTTTCCACTCCATAAGCCCCATTTGGTTTGGATTTAAGCTAAAGGATATAATGAAACCATGGAAGAGAAAGTGTTGAGAGTTTTGAAGTTCTTGACTGAATGTGCCAACTCCTTTTACCAGTGATCATTTTCTTAAACCAGTCCCTTCTAGTTAATCTCTCCTGAACACTATTTGTTCATCTATTAATGCACTCACAATTTTCTGTCAGTATTTTATTTCCAGTGCAAAAACTCCACATTGACACTCTGAACTGCATCTGTTCCAAGAGCCTGCGTCCCCTCACCATGATAGTTTATACTTCTGGCAAAGATGCTGGAATGTGTATTTGGGGATGAGATCATAATTTAGGACACAAGTTAAACCCCTAACAATTCCTTTTTACAGAAATTTAACTTTTAGTAAAATATATGGAGCCCTAGTGTCCCTGTGGTGGTGAAACTGACATTCCAATAGATGCTGCAGCCAGACTGATCTATTCTCAGTAGCACATCTCTGTGAGGCCTTTCCTGTCTAAGACCTTTGTACATTTAGTAATGCTGCCTCAATGCATACCACTATTTTTCCTAGCCCTTCAACTAGACACATACTATTTACAACTGACTCTTATTCTTGAGGCAGAAAAGCTTTTTCTCAACATACAATTTACTCCCCCCCGACACCTTACCTTCAATTTATATAAAATTCTGTGGTTAAATGTTAATCTGATTATCTTTTTTTAATGACCTTGCTCTCTCCACAAGATTGTAAATTACATATCAGCAGGGACTAAATCTATGTTTCCCACTGAGCATTTTTTTTCAATGAATTTTTTTTGAGAATTTCAAATGAATGTTTTTAGCAAAGGACCTGAAAAAAAAATTTATGGCTGATATTCACAAACTGCATTGAAGGAGTTGCCCATTCACATTTAATGGTATGAACAGCATGTTTAAGTCAACATGTTAATATGTCACTGCATATGTGTTTATGCATAAGTTGTTTCACATAAAGAAAACTCACATCTGCCTTCCTTATAACGAGTTATTACTTTGAAGATTAGTATATACAAGGATTTCCTGGCAATCTCTTCAGACATCAAAGGTCATAGGGATTCATTCCATTGAATTCATTTGTGCTTACATTAGGTCTACGCCAGAAGAAAAAGAATGTGGGTGGTTGCTCATCATTGGGAAATTAAAAAAAAAATGAGTAGCCCATTGTTTATGCTGTTTCCCATTAATCATCTTTGAGGGCTTCATTTTTCTGTTCTTCACTGCTATCCTTACCAGAAATGATTATGCTTCCAGTGTTTCTTGCACAAACTGAGAGAGAGGGAGGGAGGGGGAAAAACAAAGCCCAGGGATGGTTTCAAATTATTCTAGCCATCTGTCTTATGGGTTGACCAGTATTTCTTCAGGTTCCTAATACAATGTGAAGTACATCTAACAGAGAAAATAGAAGGCATGTCTTTAAGTTCTATGGTTCTGGGAACCGCTGGAACCACTTTGAGTGAAAGATGAAGAAAATAATAGCCAATAATAATACCCGGATTTTATAGAATTGAGCCTTCATCTCTTCCTCTATCCTCCTTTGCAGGAGCCTGTAATGAAGGAACCGCTTATCAATGGCCTTTAATCATTAGCCTTTCAAGATGTCTTTTCTGTTACTTTGAATGACATGGAAACTGGGACACGAACAACCTGTTCAGCTGACTAGTCACCTGGTAAGAAACCACAACCACACCAAAGTCCTTTCAGGAGGCAGTGGGGACACAATGAAAAAAAGATGGCACTGGATGTCCTTTATCTCACTTACCAAAAGAGTGTAAAGAAGTGGGAGTAGGACAGGGGCACCCACTTTTGTCCCTATTGTTCATAACTTTCAGAGTTGGCCCTTTGTCTCTTGAGTCCTTTATTTCTCACGCCTGAGTCAAACCTTCTCAGCCCTTTAAATTTAACTTTCCCAGCCCTTTCCAATACCATCTATTTAGAGAAACTAGGCACTGGTTTCCATGGATAATCTGGGGAAAGACACAGTGGCCAAGCTTAATTCCTCCAGCAGGGAGTTTCATTAGCTTGTTTCTACCTACCTACCTACCTACCTATATAGTCGTACATATGAAGAACGACTGCTACCAAGTCTGTATTCTAGCCTTAATTCATGCTAAAGAATATCTGATTTTCTTTTCTGAATGACACAGCATTCATGTAACAGCCATTTTCATTGATATACTGGAACTAGTTAGTGCCTGCTAGAAGAGACATAGGTAAGGTATCAGGAATTTTATGAACTACACTAATTTAAAATCTCCTATGGAAGACATGTTTATACCACATACAGTGAGTGGCACATGCTTTATGGACCATGACCAATCCAGTAGAAGGGACTGGGTTACTGTTCAGTTCTGGGAAGGCAGCTAATAACCATCCAAAACTCCAGTTCCAGGGAATCTGATGCCTTCTGGTTGTTGAAGCCATTGTATGACATGGGTGCACTTACACACATGCAGGCAACACACTTATATACATAAAATAAAGATAAAAATATAATATTTTTAAAAAGAAAAATAAATAACCCAATAAATGAACACACACCTACAAAAGAGACCACAGTGTAGGCAAGGATCACCCAGTTAGCAATCACCTTGCTTGGAAGGCTGAGGCCCTTTCTCTGTTTCATAATTACTAATCAGTCCACTAAATTTCAGAGAATCCATAGGGAATGAAAGGTCTGGCCATAAATTATGAGAATAGAACTTAAAACCAAATAGGGGAAGTTCCTTGCTTCTCTGCCTGAGAGCAGTTCCTTCTCAAGGGATGTTTTGGTATGGAATCAAGCACCTCCAAACCCAGCAAAGATGCTGTTGCTATTAACAGGCCCTCCCCATCCCCCCCAGCAGTCCCTCGTTTTTCCAACACTGCACTTGGCTGATATCGTAACATCTTCAGCGAGAACTGGAAGGTCAAGCTGTTGGCAACCTCTTTTAGTACCAAACCTGTGATGAGAATAGTTGGATCAACAATTAGCTATGAGCACCTGTTCCCTTCACCATGTTCACAAAGCTGGAGATGACTTTTCTCAGTGACTATTTAGCACTGACAAGAGGACAGCCATGAACCAAACATGATCTAGATAGCAGATAGCAATTCAAATAATATTCCAGGTGTTCTGGGTGGCAGAGGAGCAGGAAAAGGAAAGAAAGGTTATCCTTCAGGATAAAGCTGGAGCAACAGAGCTGACAAGGTGGCCCAGGAAGTGCTGGCACTTGCCACCAAGCCTGATGTCCTGAGTTTGAGCCCTGACCTGAGTTCATTGCCTGGAACCCACATGGTAGAAGGAGAGAACCAACTCCCTGCAGCTGTCCTCTGATCTCCACACATGTGTGTCCAGTGCATGAATAAACAGTGACAATATACACATAAATACATAAATGCAAAAAGAATAAAGGAACAAAAACAGCACAAGGTTTTTTCAGCTCTTTCTCTTTCATGTGCTTATAGAGTTTTTCCCTTGTTCATGAAACAAGCAAAACTCAAGTCAGCCAACTAATCATTGTGAATCACAGAAGAGGGGACCAGATGCTGGGTACTAACCTGATTCATCATTTTCTGCTTTTTACTCTCCTTGGAAGCACAGAGCTTCTCATCTTCAATACACTCCAAAGGATAGAAAAGTACTTAGGCCCATTTCTGCCTTAATTATAAATGGCACTAAAAGAACACCATAATTTTTGGTTGCATTGATTAGATTTCCTTAAAATGGAAAATTAGTTCTTGTAGTTAACATATTTGAAGTACTTTTTAAAATGGAAAACATATTTGAGGCATGGAAACTTCAGCTTTCCCATAGTTGCATACCCTCTTAAAAGGTAAACTTCTAAATGCCTCAGCTGTAGGCTTAGTGCGGTGCAAGTACATCTGAAGTGTGGAGCTGACTTCTCCTTGAAGGAAGCTTAGGAATTCTGGCCTCAGGATGCCCATTGGCCCCCTGGGCTTCTTCCTGGAAAACTTGTTGAAGCTGTGAAGAGAAAAGGGCCCTGCGTGTTAGTTTGTTCATGCAGTATATACTCTGAAAAAGTCAGCTCTGCTGGGAGAGCTGCATTTGATGGATTGGGACATTTTTTGCCTCTGCTTTGTTGCTTTCTGTACAGTTTTTTTTTTTCAGAGACTTTCTTTTCTGCCTGAGATTCTTTATTTAAGAAACCTGCTATATAGGGATTGGGAACTGGCCCAGTCAGCAAAGTGTTTGCCTCAGGAGCATAAGGATCCAAGTTTGGATCCCCAACAACCAGGCAAAAGGCTGTGTATCAGTGATATCTCAGTGCTAGGGAGGCAGGAGGATGCCCCAGGCTTCTTGGCCAGGGAGTTTACTCAGATCAACAAGTCCAGGGTTCAGTGAGAGACTCTCAAAAAAGAAAAAGAAAAGATGGAGAATGCCAGACATCAACTTGTGACTGCCACACATGAGAGAGAGAGAGAGAGAGAGAGAGAGAGAGAGAGTTAAAACAAAAGAGAAACATATTTTAAGAATATGTCCTTTAAGAACACCGCTACTTAAGGTCTTAGTCATCTAAAACACCATCTTACCTAAGTTAGTTAAATAAAAATAAATTCCTTGACTGAATACAGTCAGGAGAACACAGCCGGAGCACACGTTGCTGAGATGAGAGCAAATTATCTGGGGTTAATCCTTCCCACGTCTGTTTTCTTTGTTGCTTTCTTTTCCACTTTTACCTAAATAAATGAAGTGTACAGAGAATGATTCTCTCAAGTAGCCTTTGCCAGAGTCTTTTCCAGCAATTACTCTCCCATTCCTGAATCCAACTAGCAGAAACCCACAGCAGTGAGCACATATTTCTCTCCTGAGATAAAACTCTGACACTTTAGTTCCCGATTGCCAAAGCCTGCATGATTTGAACATTCCTCTCTACTAATATCAGGCCCCATCAGATACCTATTAAATGAACAGAGGCTTTGGGTCAGAAGGAATGCAGACAATGCAGATCAAGTCCTGATCACTGGCCGTTGATTAATGCAGCCACATCGCTTGAGAGCGTAGCTGTCAAAGACAGCAAAGGGTTCTGGGGAGACTTGGCCGCAGTGCTGGTAACTTACAGCACCTTCCTCTGGGCCAAGCAGGCTGGCATTTCATATCTAAAGTCCTTACAGAAATGAGACAAATTCCATTGTCCTATCTGGCAATTGCTCAGCATGGCAAACCAATCCCCTGTGACGGCTTGAAAGGGGAACAGTCACGTATTTTCATAGGAACGACTTGAAATGACTGTGTGGGAGCTGCTGATCCAAGCAGGGGTCATTGATGACTCCGCCGACTTCCTGTGTAGATCTGTTGACTGGATTCAGACTCAGATTCCATAGCCCACTAAGTCTTGTAATGCAGCAGGCAAGCCACTTTTTCCTGGAGGATTTCAAGCAATCACAACTTTCCTGTTTTCAAGTTGGCAAGGACCCAGGAAACATCCATAACAGAACAGGGGGGATGTGAGTTCACCTTACTTCTTGGATCCACCTTTGACCTCTGAATAGCCTGTTTGTTGATTGGAATTTATCTTCACTATCACCAAGAACCTGCTGTTTGGAACCTCTGAATGCCATGGCCAGCCTCTGGTGATTAGATTTTTCTTTTTCTTTCTTTACATTTTTTGCTAATTTTAACCAATATATTTTATCATATTTAGACCCATTCCCCTATTGGCACCCACTCATCATACCTACCCTATTTCATTTTACAGATAGATGATAGATAGACAGACAGACAGACAGATCTACCAGAGCCTGGCCAACTCGAATTCAGCATCATACCCTTAAAGAAACTGACTTACCTTCTCCCAGCAGCTGTAAGTTGCCAACAGTTCCTCAGTTTAAGGCTGGGGCCTCTTACCCACCTCTCTGCTTCTGTTTTCTGTCTGGCTTGAGTGTATCTGGGTCTTGTGCATGCTGCCACCGTTGCTGTGAGTTCATGAGAATAACTGCCCAGCTATCAGGAAAATTCTGCTTCTTCTTGTCACCTCTGTCTCTTTAAATCTTTCCACCTCTTCTTTCACAGTGATCCCTGAGCCTTGGGAGGCAGAGGTTTGATATAGACATCCTATTCAGTGGTCACCATGCTGCCATCTCTTATTCTTGACATGTTGACCACTGTGGGTCTTGTGTTAATCACCATGTTTGGTATTAGAATGCTTCTTTGGTAAAAGTTGAGAGATGCATTAATCTATAACTATAACAAGTCCACTAGGAGTCAGTCTAATACAATATCTATTTAGCAGAATAATAGCAGTAGGCTGTCCCCTATGGCCTGTGACCTATTGAGTCACAGGATCCTAGGCCCTATATCAGTGTCAGGTATGGACCCATCTTGTGAAGCAGATCTTAAATCCCCGATTGGATTTTTCTTGCACCCTCTATGTAGTTGGAAGGCTTGTTGGCCATGGGGCACTGACTTCGCAGTCCTAGAAAAGAATAATGCAATTTCTAGGAAAAGCTGAGAAGCCAAGCCATGCCACTTTGTCTGACTTAGTAACTTATTTGTGCATGGAATGTAGTTCTGTATAGAAAGGACTCTGATTGTTTTGAGATGATCAGATGGAAGAAATTAAAAGAGTGAGCATTTATTTTCAACAGCAACAGACACTTAAGTTTCTCAATCCTTTCTTTACATTGTACTGTGAAATGTGAAGTCGATGTTCTAGAACCTTTGGTTTAGATCAGTACAGGGCTCTTTAAATCCCAAAGTGATTTGTAGATATTCAATCTTCAAGTAAAGGGTATAGGCATAAAATTTTAGCATATATCCTCTGTCCATCTAGTTGAGATGCTGGATCATAGTCAACTATCTTTCCATTGAGATTTTCTCCTAATACCCTCTTTACCTATGTTTCTCAAGGTTGCCAGGTTTTCATTTAGACACCATATGATATATTTGACATAAACATCAAGGAGATTGGAGGCAATTACTGATTATTGGCAGCAACCCAAATATGGGGCAATTATGTGCCTTGATGTAGTCAATAACTGGACTGATACTGGACCTGAAACAGAATTACTCTCTTATTCTGAAGTTGAAAGGTCAGACTACTCAGCCATCTAAATAAGGCCTTGGATGACTTTCTGCCACTGAAAGAAAATCTACAATCCATACCAGGGGAAATCTGTCAACTCTTTATGGAATTATTTATCTTATACCTGGGCATTCTGCAGCAAAGTCTGGGGAATCATTAGTACAATAAATAATCTTTCATGAAATTTTAAGTTTGTACAGGAATGTATAATTATGTTAGGCAGATTTCTTACTCTGGTTTATGGTCAAAAACATGAAAAAAAATCACTGAGCCTTTGGACATGGATACATTGATACTGCAAAGATAATTAATGCAATACATGTTCAAAACCACTCTCTCAACTTCCCCAAATGTACTTCTTATTTTTTTTTAATATGGAACGCTTCATGAATTTGCATGTCATCCTTGCACAGGGGCCATGCTAATCTTCTCTGTATCGTTCCAATTTTAGTATATGTGCTGCCGAAACGAGCACCCAAATGTACTTCTATTCTAGAAAAGTCCACTCTTAGTTATTGTTGTCAAAAATGTGGAAGATGATTTGGAATTCAACTACTCCTTCATCGCCACATTCATCACAAACACAGGCAAGATGAATATGTCAGAGGTACACATGGCATTATTGGCTACACCACACAAAATACTGTAAAAACTAAGTTCAGGGTATCAAGTCTATTCTGGTTGTATTAACAAAAATAACATATATGAGATATTTTATAAACAACAGAAATCTGGAAGTTCAAGAAGAGGGCACCAACAGATTTATGATCCAGTGAAAGTTTGGCTTCAATCTAGTTCTTAGATGGTGCCTGTATTAGTCACTTTTCTGTTGCTGTGATAAACCACCATGACCAAGGGAACTTATAAAAGGAAGAGTTTATGGTGGTGCATGCCTTTAATCCTAGCACTTGGGAGGCAGAGGCAGGTGAATCTTTGTGAGTTCAAGGCCAGCCTGGTCTACAATGTGAATTCCAGGACAGCTGGGGCTACAGGGAGACCCTGTCTCGAAAAGACCAAAAAAAAACAAAAACACAAACTTAGAGATTTTATTTGAGCTTACAATTGATGGTTCCAGGGAATTAGAGTCTGTTGTGGCAGGAAGCATGGTGGCTGGGGCTGGAGCAGCAAGCCAAGGGTCACATCTCGCAATGAACACAGGAAGCAGAGAGAGAGAGAGACTGGAGACCACGAGCCTTGTTAAACTCACTAAGCCCACCCCCAATGACCTACTTCCTCCAGCACAGCCACACCTTCTAAGACCTCCAAGAACAGTGCCACCAACTGGAGACAAAATGTCTGAATATTTAAAGCCTATGGGGGGGACACTCATTCAAACCACCACATTCCACTCCCTGGCCCCCATAGGCTCCTGATCATATAAAATGCAAAATGTATTTAGTCCAACCTTAAAAGTCCCCGTAGCCTTTACCAGTCTCAATTCTATTCAAAAGTCTATAGTCCAAAAATCTCTTCTGAGACACTTGCCAATCTCTTAACTGTAAGCTCCTGTAAAATCAAAAGGCAAATTACATACTCCCAATATACAGTGGAATTGAATACACATTCCCTCCAAAAGGGAGGAATAGAGACATAGTGAGGAAATACTGGACTGAAACAAGACCAAAAACCAGCAGGGCAAACACCAAGTCCAGTAGCTCCATGTTCGACTTCTGGGAATTTATTTCCAAAGGGCTTAGATGGCTCAGCTCTTCCAGGATTGAGTGCAACATGAATCTCTTCCTTAGGCCGGTACCACTCTCTGTATGCAGCTCTCCTTGGCAAATATCTCACAGCTCTGGCATCGCAAATATCTTCTTGGGGTCTCTGCTGCCAACCAGGTTTCACATTCACAGCTTCACACAATGGCCTATCAGGGCCTTCTTTATTCAGAGACTCCCCTGCTGCACCCTGCCTGGTCTCTGTAGCTCTCAAACAAAATTTATTTAATTTGCTGGTCCACCAAAGAACCAAATGAGAAAAAATGGTGGACCAGGGATGCACTCACTCCATGCAGGTATGAATGTGACCTGTCTGTTACAGAGAGCTTTTAAAGACAAAAACCACAAACTGGAGGAATTTTGGTAATGTTATAGAAACACAATTGCAAGGCTATAGAAACACAATGCAAGCAGTGGTGACTTTTAAACTGATTGGTTGTGTTTAGCAGCTTGAAGCCCCTTGGAGAGTGGATGCACTCCTTCAGGGTTGAAAGTTCATCCTGACCTCAGACAGATATCTTTGGGAACTAGAAACTCAGGGCTGGACTGTATTCTTATGGTTAAGGTAGTCATGGAAACCAGGGAAGAACTGATAACCTCTTCATTCTTGCATCCTTCCTGCCTCTAAAGCCAGCACCACATGAATGAAATTGCAGAGTTTGACTGTAAGTTCAGGATGGACTCTCTCCTACTTTAACCACATTTGCAAATTTTCTATGCCCTGGACTTGTTGGAGTAGAAAACACTTTCAGTAATTTCTTTGAAAAAAAATTGGAGGCTTAGCTGGGTGTGGTCTTGCCCTGAAGGTACTATTTATGTTGTTTACTTGTAAATCTCGAGGCCCCTCCTTAATCACTTTAATCTCACTTTTCCCATAGTTTACTTGTAAATAGCTAGGCCTCTCCTTAATCACTTTAATCTCACTTTTTCCATTGTTTACTTGTAAATAGCTAGGCCTCTCCTTAATCACATTAATCTCCTTATCAAAAGGAACCTCTCCTTCACATGCCTTGGCCCCACCTTTAATCTTCCTAGTACAGTTTTCAGATCCAAACTGTACATTCTGCATTTCTTTCTGCCCCATCTGCTCTGCTTCACTGTAGATCTGTACAATATTCACCATTAATAGCCATGCCACCATTTCTACATTAGGCTGTCTTGAAATATCCTCTGCCAAAGACATTAGTCCATTGCTTTTCAACTTAGCATCAGGCAAGCATTTGGGCTGTGGGCAAACTGCTGCCAGACTCTTTATCAAAATATCCCAGTTGCTGCCTAAGTCTTTATTTTCCTCTGGAACTACGTTTTTTGCAGCAATTCTTTCTTCCAGGCTTCTATTAGAATGGCCCCTTAAGCTCTGCTTACAGTAGTCAACAGCTTTTCTAGCCCAAAGTTCCAAAGTCTTCCACATTTCTCCAAACACCCACATGGTCAGGTTCTTCACAGCCAACAGCCCACTCTCTGGTACCAAATAACTGTATTAGTCACTTTTCTGTTGCTGTGATAAACCACCATGACCAAGGGAACTTATAAAAGGAAGAGTTTATGGGCTGGAGTGATGGCCTAGTGGTTAAGAGCGCCGACCGCTCTTACGGAGGACCTGGGTTTGATCCCCAGCACCCACATGGTGGCTGACAACCGTCTGAAACTCAAGTTCCAGGGGAATCCGACATTCTCTTCTGTTCTCCGGCTGCTGCTCTCCTGCTGGTGTTCTCCTGCTGGTGATCTCCTGCTGGTGTTCTCATGCTGGTGTTCTGCTCCTGGTGTTCTCCTGCTGGTGTTCTCCTGCTGGGGATCTCCTGCTGGTGTTCTCATGCTGGTGTTCTGCTCCTGGTGTTCTCCTGCTGGTGTTCTCCTGCTGGGGATCTCCTGTTTGTGTTCTGCTGCTGGTGTTCTGCTGCTGGTGTTCTCCTGCTGCTGTTCTCCTGCTGGTGTTCCCCTGTTGGTGTTCTGCTGCTGGTTTTCTCCTGCTGTTGTTCTCCTGCTGGTGTTCTCCTCCTGTTGTTCTCCTGCTCATGTTCTGCTGCTGGTGTTCTCCTGCTGGTGTCCTGCTGCTGGTGTTCTGCTGCTGGTGTTCTCCTGCTGGTGTTCTCCTGTTGCTGTTCTCCTGCTGTTGTTCTGCTGCGTGTGTTCTCCTGCTGGTGTTCTATTCCTGGTGTTCTCTTGCTGGTGTTCTGCTGCTGGTGTTCTGCTGCTGGTGTTCTCCTGCTGTTTTGCTCCTGCTGGTGTTCTCCGGCTGGTGTTCTCCTGCTGGTTTTCTGCTGCAGGTGTTCTCCTGCTGCTGTTCTCTTGCTGGTGTTCTCCTGCTGGTGTTCTGTTGCTGCTGTTCTCCTGCTGGTGCTCTCCTTCTGGTGTTCTGCTGCTGGTGTTCTCCTGCTGGTGTACTCCTGCTGGTGTTCTGCTCCTGTGTTCTGCTGCTGGAGTTCTCCTGCTGGTGTTCTGCTCCTGGTGTCCTGATGCTGGTGTTCTGCCACTGGTGTTCTGCTGGTGTTCTCCTGTTCGTGTTCTGCTGCTGGTGTTCTCCTGCTTGTGTTCTCCTGCTGGTGTTCTCTTGGTGGTGTTCTGCTGCTGCTGTTCTCCTGCTGGTGTTCTCTTGCTGGTGTACACCTGCTGGTGTTCTGCTGCTGGTGTTCTCTTGGTAGTGTTCTGCTGCCTGTGTTCTGCTGCTGGTGTTCTCCTGCTGCTGTTCTCCTGCTGGTGTTGTGCTGCTGGTGTTGTGCTGCTGGTGTTCTCCTGCTGGTGTTCTCCTGCTGGTGTTGTGCTGCTGGTGTTCTGCTGCTGGTGTTCTCTTGCTGCTGTTCTCCTGCTGCTGTTCTCCTGCTGGTGTTCTCCTGCTGGTGTTCTCCTGCTGGTGTTCTCCTGCTGGTGTTGTGCTGCTGGTGTTCTGCTGCTGGTGTTCTCCTGCTGGTGTTCTCCTGCTGGTGTTCTGCTGCTGGTGTTCTGCTGCTGGTGTTCTCCTGCTGGTGTTCTCCTGCTGGTGTTCTCCTGCTGGTGTTCTCCTGCTGGTGTTCTCCTGCTGGTGTTCTCCTGCTGGTGTTCTCCTGCTGGTGTTCTCCTGCTGGTGTTCTCCTGCTGGTGTTCTCCTGCTGGTGTTCTCCTGCTGGTGTTCTCCTGCTGGTGTTCTCCTGCTGGTGTTCTCCTGCTGGTGTTCTCCTGCTGGTGTTCTCCTGCTGGTGTTCTCCTGCTGGTGTTCTCCTGCTGGTGTTCTCCTGCTGGTGTTCTCCTGCTGGTGTTCTCCTGCTGGTGTTCTCCTGCTGGTGTTCTCCTGCTGGTGTTCTCCTGCTGGTGTTCTCCTGCTGGTGTTCTCCTGCTGGTGTTCTCCTGCTGGTGTTCTCCTGCTGGTGTTCTCCTGCTGGTGTTCTCCTGCTGGTGTTCTCCTGCTGGTGTTCTCCTGCTGGTGTTCTCCTGCTGGTGTTCTCCTGCTGGTGTTCTCCTGCTGGTGTTCTCCTGCTGGTGTTCTCCTGCTGGTGTTCTCCTGCTGGTGTTCTCCTGCTGGTGTTCTCCTGCTGGTGTTCTCCTGCTGGTGTTCTCCTGCTGGTGTTCTCCTGCTGGTGTTCTCCTGCTGGTGTTCTCCTGCTGGTGTTCTCCTGCTGGTGTTCTCCTGCTGGTGTTCTCCTGCTGGTGTTCTCCTGCTGGTGTTCTCCTGCTGGTGTTCTCCTGCTGGTGTTCTCCTGCTGGTGTTCTCCTGCTGGTGTTCTCCTGCTGGTGTTCTCCTGCTGGTGTTCTCCTGCTGGTGTTCTCCTGCTGGTGTTCTCCTGCTGGTGTTCTCCTGCTGGTGTTCTCCTGCTGGTGTTCTCCTGCTGGTGTTCTCCTGCTGGTGTTCTCCTGCTGGTGTTCTCCTGCTGGTGTTCTCCTGCTGGTGTTCTCCTGCTGGTGTTCTCCTGCTGGTGTTCTCCTGCTGGTGTTCTCCTGCTGGTGTTCTCCTGCTGGTGTTCTCCTGCTGGTGTTCTCCTGCTGGTGTTCTCCTGCTGGTGTTCTCCTGCTGGTGTTCTCCTGCTGGTGTTCTCCTGCTGGTGTTCTCCTGCTGGTGTTCTCCTGCTGGTGTTCTCCTGCTGGTGTTCTCCTGCTGGTGTTCTCCTGCTGGTGTTCTCCTGCTGGTGTTCTCCTGCTGGTGTTCTCCTGCTGGTGTTCTCCTGCTGGTGTTCTCCTGCTGGTGTTCTCCTGCTGGTGTTCTCCTGCTGGTGTTCTCCTGCTGGTGTTCTCCTGCTGGTGTTCTCCTGCTGGTGTTCTCCTGCTGGTGTTCTCCTGCTGGTGTTCTCCTGCTGGTGTTCTCCTGCTGGTGTTCTCCTGCTGGTGTTCTCCTGCTGGTGTTCTCCTGCTGGTGTTCTCCTGCTGGTGTTCTCCTGCTGGTGTTCTCCTGCTGGTGTTCTCCTGCTGGTGTTCTCCTGCTGGTGTTCTCCTGCTGGTGTTCTCCTGCTGGTGTTCTCCTGCTGGTGTTCTCCTGCTGGTGTTCTCCTGCTGGTGTTCTCCTGCTGGTGTTCTCCTGCTGGTGTTCTCCTGCTGGTGTTCTCCTGCTGGTGTTCTCCTGCTGGTGTTCTCCTGCTGGTGTTCTCCTGCTGGTGTTCTCCTGCTGGTGTTCTCCTGCTGGTGTTCTCCTGCTGGTGTTCTCCTGCTGGTGTTCTCCTGCTGGTGTTCTCCTGCTGGTGTTCTCCTGCTGGTGTTCTCCTGCTGGTGTTCTCCTGCTGTGTTCTCCTGCTGGTGTTCTCCTGCTGGTGTTCTCTTGCTGGTGTTCTCCTGCTGGTGTTTTCCTGATGGTGTTCTGCTGCTGGTGTTCTCCTGCTGGTGTTCTCCTGCTGCTGTTCTCCTGCTGGTGTTCTCTGGTTGGTGTTCTCCTGCTGGTGTTCTGCTGCTGGTGTTCTCCTGTTCGTGTTCTCCTGCTGGTGTTCTCCTGCTGTGTTCTCCTGCTGGTGTTCTCCTGCTGGTCTTCTCCTGCTGGTCTTCTCCTGCTGTTCTTCTCCTGCTGGTGTTCTCCTGCTGCTGTTCTCTTGCTGGTGTTCTCCTGCTGGTGTTCTTCTGCTGTTGTTCTCCTGCTGGTGTTCTGCTGCTGGTGTTCTGCTGCTGGTGTTCTCCTGCTGGTGTTCTGCTGCTGTGATCTCCTGCTGTTGTTCTCCTGCTGGTGTTCTCCTGCTGGTCTTCTCCTCCTGGTGTTCTCCTGCTGGTGTTCTCTTGCTGGTGTTCTCCTGCTGGTGTTCTCTTGCTGGTGTTCTCCTGCTGGTGTTCTTCTGCTGTGGTTCTCCTGCTGGTGTTCTGCTGCTGGTTTTCTGCTTCTGGTGTTCTCCTGCTGGTGTTCTGCTGCTGGTGTTCTCCTGCTGGTGTTCTCCTGCTGGTGTTCTCCTGCTGGTCTTCTCCTGCTGTTGTTCTCCTGCTGGTGTTCTCCTGCTGGTGTTCTCCTGCTGGTGTTCTCCTGCTGGTGTTCTGCTGCTGGTGTTCTCCTGCTGGTGTTCTCCTCCTGGTGTTCTCCTGCTGGTGTTCTCCTCCTGGTGTTCTCTGGCTGTTGGTCTCCTGCTTGTGATCTCCTGCTGGTGTTCTCCTGCTGCTGTTCTCTTGCTGCTGTTCTCCTGTTGGTCTTCTCTGGCTGGTGTTCTCCTGCTGGTGTTCTGCTGCTGGTGTTCTCCTGTTGGTGTTCTCTTGCTGGTGTTCTCCTGCTGGTGTTCTGCTGCTGGTGTTCTCCTGTTGGTGTTCTCTTGCTGGTGTACTCCTGCTGGTGTTCTGCTGCTGGTGTTCTGCTGCTGGTCTTCTCCTGTTGGTGTTCTCCTGCTGATGTTCTCCTGCTGGTGTTCTCCTGCTGTTGTTCTGATTCTGGTGATCTCCTGCTGGTGTTCTCCTGCTGGTGTTCTGCTGCTGGTGTTCTCCTGCTGGTGTTCTCCTGCTGGTCTTCTGCTGGTGTACTCCTGCTGGTGTTCTCCTGCTGGTGTTCTCCTGCTGGTTTTCTCCTGCTGGTATTCTGCTGCTGGTGTTCTCTTGCTGGTGTTCTGCTGCTGCTGTTCTCCTGCTGGTGTTCTGCTGCTTGTGTTCTCTTGCTGGTGTTCTCCTGCTGGTGTTCTACTGCTGGTGTTCCCCTTGTGGTGTTCTCCTGCTGCTTTTCTGCTCCTGGTATTCTGCTGCTGGTGTTCTCCTCTTGGTGTTCTCCTGCTTCTGTTCTCCTGCTGGTGTTCCCCTGGTGGTGTTCTCCTGCTTGTTTTCTGCTGCTGGTGTTTTGCTGCTGGTGTTCTCCTGCTAGGGTTCTCCTGCTGGTGTTCTCCTGCTGCTGTTCTCCTGCTGCTGTTCTCCTGCTGGTGTTCTCCTGCTTTTGTTCTGCTGCTGTTGTTCTCCTGCTGGTGTTCTCCTGCTGCCGTTCTCCTGCTAGTGTTCTGCTGGTGTTCTCCTGCTGGTGTTCTGCTGGTGTTCTCCTTCTGGTGTTCTCCTGCTGGTGTTCTCCTGGTGGTGTTCTCCTGCTGGTTTTCTGCTGCTGATGTTCTGGTGCACTCCCATGGGACTGGAACTTTGTGTGTGGCTTGAAGCAAGAAATTGTAAGTCCTGTCCCGGGAAGTCTCCATTTATCTGATATCTCTGTGTGCTACTAGAGTTATCTGTAGCTGGAATATTCAGGATATTACAATCATTCTTGCTTCACCCTATCTCTGCAAATTTCCAAGTCCATTCCCTTGAGGCATTGAGCAGAATGTCACACTTCTAGTTATCTGTTCCACAAACCGGAGTTCTGCAGCCCCCCCATTAGAACCAAGGTGGCTCACCCCTCCCTTCTGCCTGCTCCCCATTTCCTTGCCCAAAGCACAGTAGCCTTGAATATATAGACCTCACTCATAGAAAATAAACGGAATCCCTATCCTCCCCGGCTCTCCACGTGTGTGTGTGTGTGTGTGTGTGTGTGTGTGTGTGTTCATTCTATGGGTGATTTCCAGCAGTTTTCCCTCCCCTCTCCTTGCAGGAGCAGTGCCCAGAGACTGTCGGCCTGCAGACAGGAGGCAAGTCCCGGAGCTAAGCCAAGAAGGGAAGGACAGTGTGTGGAAGGGGTTCATGCATGACTCGAAGACACCACACCTGACACACACCTGTCTAGCAATGGTCTTAATTCAATACCATCTAAGGGGGTAGAGTTTAGGACTTTCACATATGAATTTGGAGGAAACACAGACAGTTGAACATAACACAAGGTAATAAGAAAGGTTGAGATGAATCCACAGATCATCTTTACAGATGGTTCAAGGATTTAGACAGTATATGTAATGTTTTCAGACTCAAAATCCACCCCTGTGTTTCACAGTCAGATTAATATCAAATGAACTTTTGACCAAATGGACTATACAGCTGACCTAGAAGAGTGTTCTGTAGTTTGTAAGAGAGTTAGGAACCACTTATTCAACTCCTGATCACAGGTAGCTCCTGTGAGAGAGACTACAGAAAAGATTACCTGGGATTTGGGAAAAGACTAATGATGCTATTAATTGCTGTTTTTCCCACCACCCTGATTCATGCTTAACTCTTCTCAAAGGCTTGCCAGGATTTATATAAGTTCATGCAAACATGTACCAGAGTGTATGCTGTGTAAACTTTAGCATACTGGCCACCATTAGGTTTATACAGACAGTTAAAAGAATTGGCTTATTTCTATTTAGCTGATTAGTGAAAAATCTGCCTCAAAGTGTCAAAGTAAACTGATGTGTACAAGTTTGATCAACTTCATGTTGGACCAAAGCACAAGACACTGAAGGGGTCTCCCAACACAGCCTACATCCTCAGAGGTGTCTGCAGAAGTTGTGAGAAATCCTGGCAAGAGGAAGTGCTGTTTCTGAAATTAAGTTGATCTTGTTTACATAAATGACAAAGTAAATTAAAAGGTATCTAACAGTGGCAGGGGTTTTCTCAGAATTTCTTCACAATTTACAATTTCTTATTAATTTGTATCCATTGAACTTCTTAGACTTGTGCAATAGAGAAAATCTGCAGGTCCTCTGACACACATAAAAATATCCAAGAACTTTGCCATCAGACTGGTTCTTGCTGAGCATTGGAGACACTGATCCCCTGGCCACTGTTTTCTTCTTGCAGGTCTATCTTCAGGGTAGACAGAAGGGCTCTGTGTGCCGGAAGTGAAGCCAGAGCTACAAAGGCGCCAAGCTGGTGGAGACAGGAGTCAGGGGCTCCGGGCGTCTGAGGAGAAAGTGGAAAATGAGCCAATGTGGGAAGAGTTGGGAAGCATTCTAAAGGTCTCTGAAAACATCAAAGCCAGGCTTCAGAAGAAAAAAGAATCAAGAAATAAAAATGCCATTTTTATAGGATTTCAGGATCCCTCCCAATTCCGTTGTACTTGGAATACTTAGTTGGATTAAATCTATTCACAATATAGAAACAAGGAAGGCATATTTTAAGAGAGAAAATAAATGAATAAAATAAAACTTTTGAAGGAATGCATCTTTTGATAAGAAGTGGTTTAAAACTGATCTCTTTCACTATTGTTTGGCACTATAGTGGAGTCAGTGAGTCCAGTGTCCTACAGACTCTTGAGGCAAACCTATTCTCAATAGCTAGCTGCATCTAGCCCAGAAGAACACACAGGGCAGGGAATCATGAACCCAGAGCAACAGATACCATTGTTCAGGAAAATCAGTGCACATTCTGAGAAAAGTCCAAAATGGAGATTTTAAGAAAGGGTCCCAGCAGCACTTAGGAGGAAGAGGCAGGAGGCTATCTGTAAAATGGGGGCCAGCCTGGTCTACATAGAGTTTCAGGGCTAGCTGGGGCTACAGGGAGACAGACTCTATCTCAAATGACAATGACAACAACAAAAATGTTCTTTTCCACAGTCTCAAACTTTGGAGAAAGGCATTTTTCAGAAAGTTGAATTTTCAAATGTCATAGTAGTTGAATTTTTACTACCTCTCCCAGAATTTCCTAAAGTGACCCATTTTCTTTCTATGCAGAATATAACAAAGTTTAAATTTCCATGAAAACATATTTTTAAAAATGAGTACTAATCATAATTAATCAAGTTGTTCATTGTGTTCCAGGAGCTGTAGATAAAGCTCACTGGCAGAGTACTTGTTGACCATGTTTGAGGATCTAGATTCCGTTGCAACTACCCTTAATGAATAAATAAGCAAGCAATTAAATTCCATGTTAAAATGCTGATGTGGGGGCTGGAGAGATAGCCTAGAGGTTAGGAGCACCGACGCTCTTGCAGAGGACCCGGGTTCGATCCCCAGCACCCACATGGCAGCCGAGAGCCGTCTGAAACTCCAATTCCAGGAGAACTCCAGTTCCAGGGGAGTCCAACGCCCTCTTCTGACCTCCACGGCATTGCACGACACGGGTGCACAAACTTGCATGCAGACAGTACATTCATACACATACAGAAATAAATAAAATTAATAAAAAAAATTTTTTTTAAATGCTGATGTGGTCTGAATGAGAACTACCCACCCTGACTATAGTATTTAACATTTTGTACCTAGCTGAAGGCACAGCCTTCCTTACCACAGGAAGTATGTCACCGGGACAGGAGACAGGCTTTGAGAGTTCATATCCTGGCCCCGCAGTTGGTTTACTCTCTCTGCTTCATATTTGCCTTTGGAGAGGTGAACCCCCAGCTTCCAGCACCTGCTACCATGCCTGCTACTCGCTGCTGTGCCTCCCTGACAAGATGGACTCCAAACCCTCTGGAACCTTGAGCCAAAATAAAGTCATTCTTCTCTAACTTGCCTTGGTCATGGTTGTTTTATCGCAGCAACAGGGAAGTAGCTAATTCAGATGCTGACAAGAGGCAGGCCTTGTAGTTCTCCAGTGTGTAGCACCCAGCAGTCTACAGTGAAAACAGAAAGTAACGTTTCCTGGTTTATTCTGCAGGTTTCCACCCAGGTTCCTGAGTTCAGCTAGGCTTTTCTTTTCTGTTGGGATTCTGTGTGTGTTCCTTTGTTAGGCTAATAAGAACATCATCAGTGTTGAAGGTAGGCATGGTGGCCCCAATCTTTAATATTAACACTGGGGAGGCAGAAGCAGGCAGATCTCTGTTGGCTCAAGGCCAGCCTCGTCTACATAGCAAGTTCCAGGTCAGCTGGAGCTACAGGGAGACCCTGTCTCAAAAAATAATTAACTAAAACATCAGTGTCCAAAGGCATACTCTGGGATATAGATATTTCTCAAGTCGACTTGGACCTCAGACTCTTCTTTATGCAATAATTTCTGAGTGTTCCCTGGAGCAAATGCTGGGAAATGTGTCTGTGTGGAACGAGCAGCTTCTCATCAGAGATGGAGCCATACTCTATCTCCCCTCTGTGCCCACAAGAATGCCCCATACTGGGTAGGTAAGCACAGTGGCTTCACTCAGCCAAGTGGTGTGGACAGGTCAAAAAGAGGCAAATGGATGGGGAGTGAGGAGAACGTCTAGTCTGGGCTCCCAAAGCAATCACGTATCCACCGGAGTCATTGGATAAAGTATAATGATTACTTTCTAGGCCTTTGTAAAAACAGTTTTGATTCCTACATCTTACTCCTTCTGATGCACCCCATTTTATTTCCATTTTTCTTGAGAATGTATGAAATCTTCTGAAATAAAGTTCCAAAATCCCCTTTATAGCTTGGAAGGCCAGGGAAATCCCAGAATCTTAAGGAAATTGCTGTTCAAAAAACAAACAAAAAAGCCACCCTCAAATGAAACCCTCTTCAACACTGGGTTTACTTTAAGCTTTTCTCTTCACCCTCCTTGAGTCTCAGGGCCTTGGTTGTCCTACCTCTGAAACAAGATGAATGCTCCCAGACCCTAGAGGCTGAGGGAATGTGAAGGTGAGAGGAAGCTGCCCGGCCGCCAAAGAGGCCAGGTGCAGGGTGAGGTCCCCTCACTCTCCGTCCAGCTGCAGGGTGAGCCCCCCCACTCTCCTTCCAGCTGCAGGGTGAGCCCCCCACTCTCCTTCCAGCTGCAGGGTGAGCCCCCCACTCTCCGTCCAGCTGCAGAGTGAGCCCCCCACTCTCTGTCCAGCTGCAGGGTGAGCCCCCCACTCTCTGTCCAGCTGCAGGGTGAGCCCCCCCACTCTCCGTCCAGCTGCAGGGTGAGCTCCCACTCTCCGTCCAGCTGCAGGGTGAGCCCCCCCACTCTCCGTCCAGCTGCAGGGGGAACCCCCCCACTCTCCATCCAGCTGCAGGGTGAGACCCCCCCACTCTCCGTCCAGCTGCAGGGCGAGCCCCCCACTCTCCGTCCAGCTGCAGGGTGAGCCCCCTCCACCCTTCTGCTCTCTTCTCTTCTGCCCCGTCTTTCTCTAATACTTCCAAGAGTTCATCTTCTGCCGACCCTGACTTCCCCTCTTAGGAATGCCTGCCAAGTTTCCCACTTGACTCTATGCCTGCCTTCCCTTAGGTAGGTACCTCCTGCTGAGTTCTGTCCCAATAGGAGTCACCTGGCTCTTGACAACAAAGACCAGTTCTTAATGCTGTCTTTGCTTCTTGAGCCCTCAGGACAGTGATGTATGGAACACAACACATTCAACAAATGATGAGAAATAACAATTAAAATATGTCGTTGCAACTACAAATTGTTGAAGCGGATGCCAAATAGTGAAAATGTTACCTGACACTGGTTAGAGTAAATCAACTATTACTAACATTCAAACTTCCTTTTGTCAAGCCTGAATTGGAATTTGTAAGTGGACAGCATAGAATTCTAAGAGGTTAGAAGATTAAGGAATAGCAAGAATTGCCGGGAGTGGTGGCGCACGCCTTTAATCCTAGCACTTGGAAGGCAGAGGCAGGCAGATCTTTGTGAGTTCAAGGCCAGCCTGGTCTACAGAGTGAGTTCCAGCACAGCTGGGGCTACAGGGAAACCCTGTCTCGAAAATACCAAAAAAAAAAAAAAATGGAATAGCAAGAATATAGCATTATAAATTTAATCTGGATAAAACAAATTTTAAATTCCTTAGAGATATCTGTTCAGGTAACAGCCTTTGTGATTTTGTTGAAAATAAAGTAGAACTTACTTCATTCTTTTCTTGATACTATAGTCATTGCATAAGGTCATCAATTTAAATGAATTTAAAAGTCACCATTGTAAAGAGTGCATTTTAGTGTGTTCTAGTGTGAAATTCACTATTTAAATGAGACACTTCACGGGGACTTTGTGCACTTGATATGTTGTATGACTATTATCACTATTGGATCTAGAATTCCATCATTCCCACCAAAAGGTCCATCTTTATTATAGGTATTCCGAATATCCTCCTTCCACTGCCCTCTGGCAGTCACTAATATATATTGTCTGTTTAGATTTGTTTATTCTGGACATTTCATGGAAATGAAATGCACATTATGTAGCCTATTTTTTTATTTCTTTACAAGTTTTATTCACTTTGTAGCATATAGCAGCAATTTATCTTCAAAGCTGACCAATATTCTACTGGGAGGATTCACCACATTTTGTTTATGTGTTCATCAGTCGATGGACATTTGACTCATTTACACTTGTTAGCTATTATGAACAAAGTTGCTATAAATAATTATACACACATTTTTGTGGAATCGTGTCTTCAATTCAATGGAAGTGTTATGTTTACTTTCTTTTAGTCTTCTTATAAATTCTTGAAATCCAACACTTTCATAACATTTTTATACAATTACTAAAAGAAATCCAAAGAGGTGTCTGTTTGCTAACATATTGTTAATCAAATGAGGGCTCTGAGAAAGCATGTGTTTTATAACGCATTTGTTTTGTTCATACAAAGCATTTGTCTTGTTCATACTATAGTCTTCACATGGAAGAGAACCATAGCCCTGCCTAGGAGGACTTCATCCCCCTGTGTCCCAATACAACAGACTTCCTCAGACTCCTCATTCTCTTGTTTCCCCAAAACAGACTAGGTCAAAAGCACTAGGCAGTTTCCAACCAGCTAGGACTTCCCTGCTGGAAATTTGGGGTAACTAGCACTCCAGGTCTGTCTTCATGAGCTTCTCCAGGTCTGTCTTTATGAGCTTCCTCTTGTCTATTCAGATGCTGAAACTATCTAAGAAGAGACAAAATAAACAGGAGGCTCCAAATGTGGCACTGAATCTTCCTGGAGACATGGTTCTACTGTGTGCTATAAGCTCTGTGAAGATCAGATGGGGAAAATTGCTCTAATTTAGTTTACCATGGTAGGGGTGGGGGTGGACGTTGAGATGGTGATGGGTATGAGGGGCCTGGCAACAACAATTGTATGGGAATAAACCTATCCATAGCCATTTGCTTACTTACTCTCTGAGCGAAGCTAATGGCAAAACTGAAAAAGTGTAGCCTACCCCAAGCTTACAGTATGCTCTTGTATGTCTGTGAATGGTTTACCAGTGTTCTTAGCCTATAGATTTATTCCCAATTTTAAGTCCCTTAGTATTCTTACAAGATACATTATAAGATAGAAAAATGTGTTTCCCAGGTAGCAAAGCTACTCATTCTCTCTCCAAACTTTGTCTTAGCTTATAGTGGGGTGGGAGCACATACAGTACATGTGAACATGTGCATACAGACCTGAGCTACGACAGACACGGGTGCACAAACCTACATGCAGACAGTACATTCATACACATAAAATTAATTAATTAATTAATTAAATTAAAAAAATTTAAGAAATTAATTGCTTGCTCTGGGACCACTCAGAAATGTTTAAAAGCCACAGTTTTTTCTCTTGTTCCCTGTTTGTTAGGGACATTCGCCAGCATTTCTGAAAATTTTCCTGGTTTGTGTATATTTTCCTGTTTGTTTCTGAGGCAGAGGCTAATTTCCATTTGATCATTTCTCTGCAGCCCAATATATATAAGAGGCACTTGTGATGTGTTTTATATGAGAGGGCAGAGGAGGTATGCAATGGTATGTTGCAAATAAAGATTTCTGAAATTCCTAAATAGTTTTAAACAAAAAATACCAGTCTCCTCTACTCCCGGGAACATTCCAACATGGCTTAAAAAGTTATTTTGGAGGTGTGGACAAAGGAAGTGGAGGAAACGAGCAAACACTACCAGACCAGATGTGACACAAAACATTCCAACATTTTGTGTAGAAAATTCCACCCTATCTTTTATGTACATGTATTCCTGAGTAAATAAGAAAACTTGTCCACCTATGTGTTTCCTGAACAAAGAGAAATATACACAACTGTCTTTCTAATAGCATAAAAAGGAAAGCTAAACTGGATACATTTCTGAGTACTTCTGCAGTTTCCTATTTGGAATAAATGTGTACTTGGTAGAAATGGAAACAAGGAAATTCCAGGTGACCTTTATTAACGCACTTCCTTTGCAACTTCTATTATCATATAAACTCATGTAGGACATAAGTTTACATAAATCATCAAACCTTAACATTGCTGGAACAACCATGTAAACAGTATTTTCCAATGAAGGCTCTGCTTGGTTGGTTCTTTGTCTAGGATTTCTAGAATTCAATTTATGTGACCAGCATAGAAATCAAGATACTGATTCCTTCCAAATGCTACATTACTTTTTCCTCAAATCCCTGTTTTCAGTCTAGACTTCTCATTCATTTCCTAATTTCAGAGTAGCTATATGAACCTCAAATCTGACTGTCTGACTGTTTTCAAAAGTAAAAAAGTGTTTATGCTGGGTTCTAAGGAGATGGTTCAGTCAATAAACTGCTTTCCATCCAAACATAAGGACCTGAGTTCAACCTCCAGTACTTATGTAAAAAGCTGGGCATGGGTGCATGCAGGTAATCCCAAGACTAGGGACATAGAGACAGAAGGATCCCAGCTTCTGAGGAATGACACAAAAGGTTGACCCATGGTCTTTGCACATGTGTATACACACACACACACACACACACACACACACACGCACGCACGCACGCACGCGGGCGCTCACGCACATTCACCCAGCATTTCTAATCTGCCAATTGGATCTTTCATCTCTTCTTGGAAATATAGGTGGGATTTGCCCTTTTATCTACTTATGTTGGGACCACAATGTTCATAATTTCCATAAACATAAGCTTGAAAGCCGGCCATAGTTCCTAATTCTTTGATCAGCTGATAGAAAAATTATAGGCAGGAGGACAATTTAAGACTATTAAGCATGTGCTACATGTTAGATCTTGTGTTATCAGCCACACAATAAACAACATAAGTGAAGAAGACCCTGGCATAAAGCTGCCCAGGCTCTCTTGACTGGTGCCAGGCAGCCATCCATGCCAGGCATTCTTCACCATCACTCTCACCAGATCACTGTCTTCCTTCAGAATTTGGAATGCCTCATGAATGTGACCTATACTGCAAATGCTTCTGCCTCGCTTTCATGGGCCTTCCTGTCTAGAAGGGTTCTTCTTGTTCTACTCTGTTCTCTTTACATGGCATCCTCTGAGACAGCTCATTTTGTAAAACTAACTGCAATCTCACCTGCGGCCAACATGTTCCACAGACATCCTTACATTACTGCTTGTCGCCTTCCTGGAGTCTTAATCATTCTCCACACACAAAACTCAGCCTTAGCACAGGGCCTGAAAATTCTTCAAACAGATTCTCCCCATCCTAATTCCTATTGTGCTTATAGTTGACAGACAATTCTACCTTAGGGCAGTAAGCATGTTATTAGTTGTTTTATATAAAGGTGTTCCCATGCATAGATATTTACTTTTATGTTTTATTAATTTCTAGGATAACCTAGAAAATAATGGGTTTCAATGACATTTTCATAAAAATTTGACATTTCACTTTGAATTTGAGTTATCTTACAATTTATACCCTTTAGTGTTTATTTTATGAAATGGGGAATTGGGAGCCCCAACATTCAGTATATATATATATATATATATATATATATATATATGCAACCACAAACTTTAAAAACAGAAAACAAGGGTAGGAATGTGACTCACTTGGTAGAGTGCTCACAGAGCTTGCACAAAGCTTGGGGCTTGACCTCGCAGTGCATAAACCAAGCATGGTGACATATGCCCATAATCTCAGCACTCTAGAGGTGGGGTCAGGAAGAACAGAAGTGGCATCCATGATAACCTGTCTCAAGAAATTTTTTTTAAGTAGAAAATAATCTTTATATTTAAATAAATGCTAAGAATTGATTAAATTAAAAAAATTTTTCTTTTATAATTATTTTTTTTATTGATGCTTTGTGTATTTCATACATCATTTTCCAATTCAGTTCAGGCATATATCCCTTTCCCTTCCCCCAACTCCACCCCTACCCATCCCAGNTTGGAGTTTTAGTGGCTTACTGCATTGGACATGATAGACTCCTTCCTAGCTATCGTTTTCTCAGCAAATTGTTTTGTAAATTTATTCTTTTTTTTTTAATTTTTTTTTTTTTGTATGTGTATGAGTGTACTGTCTGCATGTAGGTTTGTGCACCCGTGTCGTGCAATGCCGCAGAATTCAGAAGAGGGTGTCAGATTCCCCTGGAACTGGATTTCTCCTGGAATTGGAGTTTCAGACGGTTCTCAGCCGCCATGTGGGTGCTGGGGATCGAACCCGGGTCCTCTGTAAGAGCGGTCGGCGCTCTTAACCGCTAGGCCATCTCTCCAGCCCCGTAAATTTATTCTTTAAATATCTCCACAATGCTGGCTTGATAGTCAGGAGCTCCCTTAATTTTTGTTAGTCTTGAAATATCCTTTTTCCTCTATCAAGTAAAAAATAATAACTTTGATGGATCTACCAGTCTTCGTTGGCCAATAATTAATTTCAGGGCTGGAAATACTTAGTTCTGTGATTTCACGACTGTTAGGGCTTGTCGCTCTGATGTGTTTGGTGCATTGTTACTTTTCACTTATAGGTTTCAGTATTGCTTTTGGCTTTGTATTTTGATATCTTGACTGTATGTTATTTAGAAATTATTTTCTGGGTAAATATATTTGAGATTCTAAATATGCCTTGTGTTTGTATATCAGTTTATTAATATTTGGGAATTCTTTGGCATAATTCATTGAACATATCCTCTATGCCTTAATTTTTATTTCATGTCCTTCACCTATCCCTTGGGTTCTTAGGTTTGCTCTCTTAATTAGATTCAAGGGTTCTTATATGTTGTGGTCATGTTCATTTATATTTTTCTTTATCTTTGCATATAGTATTACCTTGGCATCCATTGCAGATGGTCTTTCTTCTAGTGTGATCTATCTATTGGTAAGGCTTTCCAATGCCTTTTAAATTTTCTTCACCAAGTTCTTCCACCATTTTTGTTTATTTTCCTCCCAAGTCTCAATTTCTTTGCTGAATTTTTCTTGTATGTTTCTGACCTTTATGATCCATAATAGTTGTTTTGAAAATCCATTTTGTAGACTATTTCCTCTGATTGCTGACTTTCCTGGATTGAATTCATCCGTTTGTTTGGATTCTGCTTAGGGCATTGATAATTTTTACTGGTAATTGTTTGAAATCGTCACCTGGAATTTTAGCTATTTAATTATCTCTGAATTCTGTAGTTGAGGGGTTATGATCTTTGAAACAGACATGTTCTTTTGCTTTTCCATATTTGTTGTTTTGCATTATGATTTATGCATCCTTTGCTTTGGCTATCTCTCCACTTTGGCTTGGGGGTCTTATGGGTTCTCTACTCCTAAGAGCTCATTCCTTGTTACCAAAGAGGAGAATACAATCTCTCTTGGTTTGTTTCTTTTCTGGTCTTTTCTCCATATTTTCCAGTTGTCCTGTCACTACTCTTATGAATGTCTAAATCCATTGGTCTTCTTCAACTTGACTACAGTTGATGTTTTCCTAGTGTGTCTCTTATCCTACAGTGGAAGCTTCTGCCATCCTATGTGGACACAGAACATAAACATTTTGGTCTTTTCTTAAATACTCTTTATTGACTCCATTCTACCTAGCACAGTCCCAAAATAATAGATTTGGCCTTCACAAAGCATACTCTTTGTTTTACTTTCTGGGACTTTTCTTTACTCAGTAAGTGTTTCCTGGTTGATCATTTCTGGGTGGCTCAAGTTAGGTGTTTGTGGTATGAGTACATGCCAAACAATAATTATATCTATTAATAATATTATCTATATATATATTACTTTGATGTGTATGTGTTTTATCTATACATATGTACTTGTGTACGATGCCCATGGAAGCCAGAAGAGTGTATAAGATACCCTGGAACTGGAGTTTCTGTTGGTTGCTAGCTGCCATGTGGGTGTTGGGAACAGAACCTGGATCCTCTTGTAAGAGCAGTTGGTGTGCTTAACTGCTGAGCCATCTCTCTGGCTCCAAAAAACAAATAAACCTTGATAGCAAAAATGAACACATAGTAAAATGGAAGTCCATAAGTGACAACTAGGATGGTTCTTTGAATGTGAAGAGAACTTCCCGAGAGGGTTTTTCCCAGCCCAGAATAACTCTCCTTTTATTTTCAGTTTTCAAAATTCTACACATCTGGAAGTCTCAGCTTACAGACTATACTGCCTCTGTAATTTCCTTTGTAAATAAAAGAAAGAATTCTAAGTTCTTCTTAAAACTATATACGTAAAACTAAGGCCCAAGGAGAAGCATGATGGCATGCTGAAGTGATACATCCATTTTCATCATGTGCTTTTGCTTGAAGTAATTATACTCATAAATTTCTTTTTAATATTGAGTGGTACTAGATATAGTGATAGTATGGAACATTGGCTCCAGGGTACACTGAGTTACTTGAAGACAACATTAAAATGTGTGCTGTTCTTTATTTTCCTCTTTCTGTACCTAATTTCTTGAGGATTCTGAGGATACACAAAAGAGTATGAAAGGAAGTGTTCTTTCTCCACCTAGAACAAGCCCTGAGCTGTATGACTCCTCCTGTGTGTTTTCAAATGGTTTAAATTTCCTTCCCTTGATCTAAAGGAAGTCATGTTTGATCTAACCCACCTAATGTCTCAGTTCCAACCAGTTGTGAAAACATGCTTCTCAGCAATTCAGACCACTGAGATTAAGGGGAGCCAATGATCAGAAGAAAGTGGTTAAATACAGATCTGAGCTTAGATTTGTAAAACCTCATGAGTTGGCCCAACAGTTCCTCCTTGGAAGTCCATCCAAAGCTGCTCTTGTCAGTAATGTGCCTGTGTTAACTCTGATTAACCATTCTTATGTCAGAGCTCTTTGTTTCTTCAACAGTCCTAGTAATGTAACCATTCTGGCTGGATTTGTAAGAAATGTAAAATACTACTCTGTCCATTCAAATTAGTGCTGTAGTGGTTTTTTTTTAAACCCCTGTGTCACTGAAATTGCCATGTGTCACTGATGAAAGTGCAAAAAGAACCCAACTTAGACCATCAGTTTAAATACCATTGGGAAATTTTCATTAACATAAGCTGATGTGCGTCATCTTTCCTCTTTTTCTTAAACAACACTGCTGTGTAATGCCTGTGTGGGAGAGGGTATGGAAGGCAGAGCCAGAGTAGCACTAGTAGGGGATGGAATGACATTCTCAGTGTACTTTATTATTAATTATAAATTTTGAACATTTATTTATGATCTCTCAAGTGCATAAATGTAGTGTAGTTGTACATTGACTCAAGTCGACCAAGAATTATTATTGTAGCATATTTTGTGATAGATGAAATAGCCAAATATCTATTTGTGAAAATGTTCAGATAAAACACAGTAAAATCATTCAATGAAATATAACCCGACACTTAAAAAATGAGCCTCCCATTTGTTGAAATAAGAATGAATCAGGCTGGAGAGATGGCCTAGTGGTTAAGAGCGCCGACCGCTCTTACAGAGGACCCGGGTTTGATCCCCAGTACCCACATGGCGGCCAAGAACCGTCTGAAACTCCAATTACAGGAGAACTCCAGTTCCAGGGGAATCCGAGACCCTCTTCTGACCTCCGCGGCATTGCACTACACGGGTGCACAAACCTGCATGCAGACAGTACATTGATACACATACAGAAATAAATAAAATTTAAAAAAATTAAAAAAAAAAGAATGACTCAGGGGCTAGAGAGATGGCTAGTGGTTAAGAGCGCCGACTGCTCTTGCAGAGGACCCCGGTTCGATCCTCAGCATCCACATAGCGGCTGAGAACCATCCTTAACTCCAGTTCCAGGGGAAACCAGCACCCTCTTCTGTCCTCCTCAGCATTGCACAACACGGGTGCACAAACCTACATGCAGACAGTATATTTATACACATAAAAAACAAATAAATAAAAAAAATTTTAAAAGAATGAGTCAAATATGTATTGCTAAAAATAATTTAGAAATTCAACTCAGTACTCCTTTCTATATGTATTGCATATACATATAAGATATGTATACATAAATATATAATAGAGTAAATTAAATGGGTTGAGGTTAGTAAGAAGGAGGTGCAGATAGGATATGGGGATCTAAATAAGATCAAAATATATTGTATAAAATTCATAAATTTCAATTAAAAATGAAAAAAATAATTTAGAGCAAAGTTTTAAGATATTCATATTCTTAAAGGGTTCTCTTATTTTATGTGTGTGAGTAAATTGTATGCACATATGTAAGTGCACTGCTGCTGTGCAGTGGCCATGGAGGTCAAAATAGGGCATCAGATCCCCTGCAACTGGAGTTACAGACGATTGTTAGCCACCATCTGGGTGCTGGGGATCAAATCCAGGTCCTCTCCAAGAGCAGCCAGTGTTCTTAACTGCTGAGTCATCTTTCCAACCCATCATTTATATTTTTAATGAATGTTTCATGAGGACTTCCATTTCCAACACTAAATATGTCAAAGTAATAGACCAAATTTACCTGTTCTGTATAAAAATGGACAAGAACTCTGTTCAGGAATTTAGCAGTAGATGATGCAGGCTTCTATGTAAAGAAGGAAACACGAGATGAGCTCTTTGTTCCCCTGGCTGTCTACCATCCACAGTGCAGGAAACGAAGATCCGACAGAGTTAAAGTCTCTCTGCATGAAATAGAGACCAAAATACAGGCCTGCTGAGGAAAGTGGAATTTGAAGGATAGATTACAGGTGAGGAGAGAGCACACATAACATAGAAATACTGTGTGCCAGTCCCAGAAAGACAAATGGGGAATGGTTTCCCTCATTTGTGGATGCTAACACCAAATCCCCCAGATGAAAGGCAAGCTGAATAACATTATTGTTTTATTTCTGTTTATCTGAAAGCAGCTATGTTGTTATAATGTGAATCTGTCAACGGGCTCTAGAATCCACCCACCACTTATTTTCAGACTCTGTAATTACTGTATATGGGTGGAGAGTATATATCCATATTTTAGAGTAATATAAAATTAATGGAGGAAAATGTGAACTCTTAAGCATAAAAAAATTGACTGAAAGATGCAGGATAGTTATGGCAGAATAAATAATCTGGGGTGGGGTGGGGTGGGGTGGAGGGATAGGGGAACATGCCTGAACTGAATTGAAAAATGATGTATAACATACACAAAACATCAATAAAAAAGAAATATTGTGTGCATTCCCTTAGCGTACTGATGTACACATGTATAAATGAGATTGGGGTGCTCTGGGATAATAGCCAGTATGAGTAAAATGCCAGACAGCTTTCTGGAGATGGTTCAATGTTCTGTTCAGGTTAGAGCTCAAGAAGGACAAACCATAGAACAGAGAGTTACTGCAGCCTTACATAAAGGCTTACAAAAAAATCCCAGATGAGCCTCAGCAGAGCAACAAGTCAGGCTTTGATGGGATCAAGCTGATCCCCCAATAACTCAACTAGCTTCTATGACAGTACACAGCCTTGTTCGAAAGAAGAAAAATAACATTCTTAATATCCAACATATTATAGATTTATAAGAGCATTAATTGTGTGAAAAATCAGGAAATGTGACTCACAATCAAGAAAAACAGAAAATGCAAGCAGAACCAGTGACGCTTCAGTTGTACAACAAGAAAAAATATTTTTAAGGAAAATATGGAAATAATGAAAGAATAGATGTGAAGTAAGAAAAGTCTAGGGTCATGAAATATAATATCTGAAGTGAAAACTGCAGTAAAACATTGTTAGAAGAGTAGATGATTCAGAAAAAAAAGTGAATACCTTGAAATTGGTTCAATACACAAGGTGAAAGAAAACACTGAAAGCGAAGTGGAGAGAGAAGAGCTGTGAGGTGATATTGAGCGACACTGAGAGCCCTGTGGAGTGGTGCATGCAAGGGGGCAGCATGTGGGGCCATGTGCAGCTGCAGGCCAAGCGGCAGAGAGTGAAGATCAGGGTAAAGGAGAAGAAGTCACTCAAGAAGATTATGGCTAGAAGTTTTCAAATCCTTCAGATAATTTCAACTAAAAAAATGGAAAAAAATCTAACAAAACAAAAGCAAAACAAGCAAAAATGAAACTATTTCTGGACAAACCACAGATTATTATTTTTTTTACTCGGAGACAAGAGAATAGTTAAAAAGCAGCCAGAAAGAGTCCATGAGAGACAGCAGTGGGAACTGGAAGACAACGAGTGACAGAGGGAGAGCCAGCCGACCCAACAGCTTATAATTCCACAACCTGAGAAAGAATCCCCAAAGTGATGGTGAGATCAGGTATTTTCACATAAGGAGATAAACTCTTCATAAGTAGCAGAACTGGACATCGAAAGTGTTTTATAAAAGCTTGCCAGCCTTCAAATGACTCATAAAGAACACAGCAAAGCAGGGAGGAGTGTGTAAGAATGGAAATACACTGATAATAATGGACTTGCCCATACAGTAGCTTGATTTCTTCACAGGACTAGTAGCTACTTATAGAAAAGACAATTCTGCTGTTTTGTGTTAACTTAAGTAAGATTTAAAGATATGGTTCACACGAAAGATGACAAAGGATAAATATGTCCCTCACATTGTCAGTGAAGATATCTAAATTTAATTTAAAGCATGGTGTGATACTTTAATAATGAATGCTATAATCATAAGACCAACCAACAAAAGTACAAAGAAGTTCACCAAAAAGTAAAAGGAATAAGCAAAAAGAAAAATAATAAATATTCAATTAGTATAAATGTTAACAGAAAAAGAGGAAAACCAAAGGAAAGCACAACATGTCAAATACATGTAACACTAAATGGGCTCAGTAGTTTGTACACACACACACACACACACACACACACACACACGTATATATAAAGAAGTCAGGAGTAGGAGGATTTGGATTGGGGGGGCAGTGTAGAAGCAGGGCAACTAGCATGCTCATGCATAAAATTTTCAAAATAAAAATATTACATTTTTTTAAATAAAAAGGGAAAATAGCAATATAGTAGATTAAAACTCAGTCATACCAATAATTACATGCAAGGGGAGTAAACTGATTAGAAAGCAGAGGTTGACAGACTAGCTAAAAAGGCTAGGCTAGGCATAGGGCTGGAGAGACGGCCTACCTGTTAAGAGTGCATGCTGCTCTTGCAGAAGATCTGAGTTTGGTTCCCAGCACCCATGTGAGGTGGCTCACAACCAACTATAACTCTAGTTCCAGAGGATCTGACATCCTTTCCTGGCCTCCATGAACACCTGCAAACACATACCCCCTGTGCTGGATACCTTTAGTGTCAACTTGACACACCTGGGTTGAGGGAGCCTCAATTGGGGAATTGGCTCCATTGGACTGGCCTGTGGCTATGTCTGTGGAGTATTGTCTTGATTGTTGAGCAATGTGGGAGGGCCCAGCCCACTATGGATGGTGCCACCCTGGGCAGGATTTTGTGTTCTGTATAAGAGGTCAGGCTGGTCATGGGCCAGGGGAGCAAGCCAGTGAACAGCATTCCTTCATGGCCTGTGCTTCAGCTCCTGCCTCCAGGTTCCTGCCTTGATTTCCTGCCTTGGGCTCCCTGAGTGATGAACTGTGACCCAGGAGATGTAAGCTGAATAAACCCTTTCCTCCCCAAGTTGGTGTTGGTCAGAGTGTTTTGTCACAGCAATGGAAGACAAACTAGAACACCCCCCAATCTAAAACTAAATCTTAAAATAGTTGCAAAATGGGCTGGAGAGATGGCATAGTGGTTAAGAGTGCTGACTGCTCTTGCAGAGGACCCGGGTTCGATCCCCAGCACCCACATGGTGGCTGAAAACTGTCTTTAACTCCAGTTCCAAGGGAATCCGACGCCCTCTTCTGACCTCCTTGGCATTGCACAACACGGGTGCACCAACCTGCATGCAGAAAATACATTCATGCACATATGAAAATAAATTAAAAAAATGAAAAGTAAAAAAAATAGTCGCGAAAAACAAAATCGGAAAAACTTTAATGTGTATTTGAAAGAGGAACTCGAAAGAATGTAAAGAAATAAGATAAGAAGATAAGAAAGATAAGAAAAATTATGATCTGTTTTTCACTCATACAATCTTCTATAAACTCTGAAAGCATTAAAAATATTTCCCAGATCATTTTATGAGTCCAATATTACCATAATACCAAATCCAGGAAAAACATAAAAAGAAAACTATAGAGAAAGACTCCTCTGGCATAAGTCATAAGAATCCTTAACAAAATGTTAGCAACTTAAATTCAGCAATATATAAAATCTGAATGCAGTAGCCAACTGAGGTTTACCTGGAATGCAATATTGGTTTACCACTTGGAAATTCATTAGTTGAGACATTCTGATAATAAACTACAGGCCAAAGAAAATCAGGAAAGAAAAAAAAAAAACCCTACATGGCTATTTTACCAATTGGAGGCAAAAATTTAACAAAAAACTTAGCAACCATTTGTGATTAAAAATTCTCAGTAAACCAGAAGAGCTTCCTCAACCTGCTCCATGAATGTATTAAACCCTGGAGTTCAGCACAGGCCAGAAGCTGCCTGACACTGTAACATGCATGTATGACATATTTGTCAGAACTCCTATGCCTGTGCAACCTGAAGAATTAACTTTGATGTAAATGTAAATTATGAAATTAGCTAATAAAGATATGCTAATGCCTGAATGTCTATGCTTGTCTATTACAGTTCATCTTTGATCCTTGATCCCCAGTGTGATGTTTTAATGATGGGACCTTGGGAGAGGACTAATGAAGATCCAAGGGAGAGCAATCAGACAGAGTGTCCTTTTGGATTACATATTTATTAGAAGAGCTATTAGTCAAAAGATGGAATAAAGAGCTGAATAGACTTCACCAGTGAGGAAGTAAAGATGGCTGAAAAAAAATCTCAAAAAATGTTCAACATCATTAATAATTAAGGAAATGCAAATTAAAACCACTCTAAGATATTATCTCACGCTAATAAGACTGGCTAAGAAAAAAGACACCAAATGCTGGAGAGGTTGTGGAGAAAAGGGAACATCATCCGCGGCTGGTGGGAATGTAAACTCATACAACCACTATGGAAAACAGTGTGGAGAACCCTTAAAAGACTCGAAATGAGCCTACCACCTGACCCAGTCATGCCACTCCTAGGTATATACCCATAAAACTCATTCTACTGTAAAGACACATGCACAGCCATGTTTATTGCAACTCTCTTCACAATAGTGAAGAGCTGGAACCAACCCAAATGCCCCTCGACTGACAAGTAGATTTAAAAAAATGTGTTATATCTACACAATGGAGTTCTATGCAGTGGTAAAGAAATATGACATCATGAATTTTACAGGTAAATGGATGGAACTCAAAGCCATCATGCTAAGTGAAGTAACACAGTCCCAAAGAAACAAATGGGGAATGGTTTCCCTCATTTGTGGATGCTAGCACCAAATCCCCCAATTGAAAGACAAGCTGAACAACGTTATTGTTATCTCTTAATGAGATCTAGAGTCAATTTACCACATATTTTCAGGCATGGTAATTAATGTATATGGGTGAAAAGTATACATCCATATTTTAGAGTAATATTAAAGGGAAAAATGTGAACTCCTAAATATATGTCAGAGTTAACATACAGTTTATTCCTGAAGGACATAACCCTGGCACATGTATGATGTTTATATAGGCATATTTTGGAACAATATGACAGGGAGGGAAGCACAACAACATAGGGACTGGGTCAAATAATGGACTGATATAGTTAAATTCTATCCAAAATAATGGACTTTTACAGAGAAAAACTTTAAAAAGACTGAGAGAAAGATGAAGGACATGTGTGGCAGAATGCATGATCTGGGGTGGGGTGGGGGAAAGGGAAAGGGGAATGTGCCTAAATTGAACTTAAAAATGATATCTGAAATATACAAAACATCAATAGAAGTATTATAAAATGAAAGGAAGAGCTATTAGTGCTATAGACAGAGAGCAACATGGCAGGGAGTCTGAGGAGATTCCAGCTGTAGGTAGATAGATGCACAGCATAGTGAAGGCTCTGATGATAGTTCAGGCCTAGGGGGCAGAGTGGGCATTCCCCCATAGGTTTCAGAGGAAGAGGGTGGGTTGGGGGGGTTCATGTAGTTAGTTTGTCTCTGATTCCCGGACAGCAGGGAGAGAAGAGGGAATTCTGGGGAAGGGGTGTGCAACTCTGAGCTCCTGGGGGAAGAGGGGCACATTAACTTGTACCCATTCTATGGGTAGGTATGTACCATCAGTAGCATCAGCACATCAGTAGCCCCCTGATGTTCCAGAGCCTGGAAATTCCAAGGTAAGCTTCCTTGAGGAAGTGAAAATGACATTTTTCAATTGTGATTCTGGAATCTAGACACCTGGGGTGTCTGTTAGGGAGTTTGTGATTCACAGACAGGCTCGTGGTCAAGGGCTTTCCTCTTCTTCTACAGCAAAGGCTGCTGCAGATGGTGTGGCCTGATTACACCTTAGCTGTAAACATAACAAGCAAGTCAGGATGTCAGAGTCCTCTATTTACAAAGAAGCCTGAGGGTGCTTGCTTACCCTTTTACCATGTGCAATGGGGCTGTTCTCTGAACCAGGAATAGCCCTTTATGAGAAGACACAAGATAACATCACCTTAGAATTCCCAGAAAGAAGTTTCTGGTGTTTAAAAACCACACAGATAATGTGATGCATTTTATAGAGAAATACAACAGAATAGGGGGCTGGAGGGATGGCCTAGCGGTTAAGAGCACCGACTGCTCTTGCAGAGGACCCGGGTTCGATCCCCAGCACCCACATGGTGGCCAAGAACCGTCTGAAATTCCAATTCCAGGAGAACTCCAGTTCCAGGGGAATCCGACACCCTCTTCTGACCTCCGTGGTATTGCACAACATGGGTGCACAGACTTGCATGCAGGCAGTACATTCATACACATACAGAAATAAAAAAAAAATTAAATACAACAGAATATGTCAGTAATTGCTCAGTTGTAGGCAAAAATTCACTAATACAAGATCATAAACACAGAGAAACCTGAGATAGTTGTGATGGTATAGATCTGAAATGTGCCCGACAGTCTGTATCTTAAATCTCAGTTCTCAGCTTGATACTATAGGAAGGTCACATATATATTCTGGGTGTATACAGAATTTCAGAAAACACTGCCACAGCAAAGCAGTCTTCAAGGGAGCAAAGCTGGAGGGGCTTATGCTGCTTGATTGCAAGACAAGTTTCTGTGAAGTTGGTCACCAAAGTAGTGTGATAGTAACTTAAGTGTATGCCAAGAAAGCCAGGAAAAAGTCTAAAAATAGAACCATGCACATATGGAGGCTGTATAGAAACACCAATGTAATTCAAAAGGAAATCTTTTCTAGAGTTAGATTAAATAATTAGATATCAATATTTTAAAAATATTTTATTTATTATATTTATTTTATGTATATGAGTTTATTGTATGTAAGTGAGCCTGCATCATAAAATGCCTGTGGAGGTAGAAAAAGGCATAGAATCCCCTGGAACTGGAGTTACAGATGGTTGCTAGCTGCCATGTGGGTGCTGGAAATTGAATCCAGGTCCTTATGAGAGTAGTCAGTGTTCCTAACCATTGGGCCATCTCTCCTGCCGTAGATGTCAATATTTTTATCATGAACCTTCACTTTATCTCACACTACATTCAAATTCAGTTTGAGATTGACTGTATATATAAATATAACTTTGACTTCTAGATAGGGGTTTGGGGCTGGAGAGACCACTCAAGCAGGTAAGAGTACTAACTGTTCTTGCAGTATGTCGGGTGTGGTGTCTTTGAGTCACGCGTGACTGCCTTCCACACACTGTCCTTCCCTTCTTGGCTCAGCTCCAGGACTTGCCTCCTGCCTGCAGGCCAGCAGTCTCTGGGCACCCACAAGAAGGGGGGAGGGAATACCGCCGGAGATCACCTGAGGAATGAAAACACACACACACACACACACACACACACACACACACACACACGTGGAGAGCCGGGGAGGATAGGGACTCCGTTTATTTTCTGTCAGTGAGGTCTATATATTCAAGACTACTGTGCTTTGGGCAAGGAAGTGGGGAGCAGGCGGAAGGGAGGGGTGAGCCAACTTACATCTAATCGGGGTGCTGCAGAACTCCGGTTTGTGCAACAGGTAAATAGAGGTGTGACATTCTGCTCAGTGCCTCAAGGGAATGGACCTGGAACTTTGCAGAGATAGGGTGAAGCAAGAATCATTGTAATATCCCGAATCTTCTGCCTACAGATAACTCTGGAAGCCCACAGAGATATCAGATAACTGGAGACCTCCTGGGACAGGTCTTACAATTTCTCGCTTCAAGCCACACACAAAGTTCCAGTCCCACAGCAGTAGACCTGGGTTTAATGCCAGCACTCAAATGGTGGCTAACAGCCGTCCATAATTAAAGTTGCAGGGGATCTGATGCCCTCTTCTGTCCTCTGTGTCCATTGCATGACAAGGGTACATTTAGACACATGTAGGCAATTACACTCATACACTAAAATAAGAAAAACAGAGGTCTGTCTTTGTAATCTTGAGGTGGCAAAGAGCTATAGCTTAGAAAGAAAATCCATCTATAGAATAAAAATATAATAGTGCTTAAATTTTAAAACCTAATAAAAATACACTAAGAAATTAATTAGTAATCCATAGCCTTGGGAAACATATGTAGAATGTATACTTCTGAAACCTTCTACATTTAGAAAATATACAGAATTACTATAATTTAGCTACTAAAAATGCTGGAAAGTTGAGAGGAAACCTCAGCTCTACTTCTGGAATATTGGGAACCAAGGGTTTATGGGAAGGGAAGAGTCAGTCTCTTTCAAGGATATAATTCTAGCAGGTTCCAGCAGATGGACACTGAAGGACAGTTGGGGACATAAATTAGACTTTAGAGATCTCATTATATACATAGTAGAGTACATTAAAATGGGTGGGGTGGTAATAAAGGAAGGTGCAGAAGATCAAGTGGACCTAAATATCATCAAAACATTGTATGAAATTCACAAAAATTCAATAAATTTTATTTGAATGCTCTGACTTAGATACATATTAATCTCCAAATCTTTGAAGGGACATTTCACAAAAGAATGTGTCAGATGTCCATGAACCATGCAAAGGTGACTCACAATTACTAATTACTATAAAAATGAAAATTAAAACTAAATTAGCATAACACTTCATCTACCAGAAGGTCTGAATGCTGGTTAAGATGTGAATAATTATATTTCTCATGCATTACTGATATATAAACTGTTTACACTGCTTTGGAAAACTGGCAGTATCTTGGAAACACACAGCTATTTTATTAAGCAACAGTTGTACTCTGAGGGAAAGTGAATACATTTGTCTACAAAAATACTTTGGGGATGCTCATATTTGCATTATCCATTGTATTAAAACTGATGATCATCCAAATACCTGCCAAGAAAGAAATGAAATTGAATACATAAATGTTTGCACACTTAGACAATGAAACAATGAAAGTTGATAAGTGATAAATGTTACATAATAGGTAAATTTCAGAACTGCTTTTCTTTTATTATTATTATTTGTTTATTTTTAAGGGATTCTACAATATAATAACACAGTCGTTTGCAGATAACATTGATGTTACTCAGTTTGCCATACAATTAGGTAATTGGTGCATTTTGCAAGTATCTATGTCCAAATTTTAAACAACCCAAGGTTCACATAGTCCAGTTGGAGATGCTAGTATGCACAGGCATGTTGATCAATTAGGAGTCCAGACTATATTGCTGTAGTCTCATGATTCACCCCTATCTCTCCGCAGCCCTTACATTGTACCAGGCCTCCTCTTCCACAATTTGTTCCCTGGGCTTTGGGAAAGGGGCACAAGTGGGTGAGAAGAAAACAGTCTACTTTCTTTGGAGTTGTCATTTTGGACTCTAGTCTGTTCAGGTTGTTTCCCTTCATGGATTGACAGCTTTTCCAGTGATATCTTTTTAGTCATATTAACAAAGCACAAGCTATTGGATGTACAGGCATTTAAGCAGTACCACTTATTATGTCAAGCTAAGCTGTGAGCATAGACACAGATGCTTGGATGGTATGCTAATCTGCAAACTGTGGTTTCTCTATAAAGGTTGACAAGTGCTTGTTGTGGCTTATAACATCTCCTAACCACTAGAGGACATAAGCTTGTGGCATCTGCTGTGAGTTATTCCTCCAAGGAGAGAGCTAATGGCCAATTAGGTTTGGGAGATATATAGACACTTGGCTGCCACTGTTGCACAGTATCTCAAGGCTGTTGAGGTGTAGCTGATACTGACGGAGGAGTCTTGCTTGTCTCAGAGAGACCAATATTTTGCTGTATTGCTTTAGTGGCCTTTGGTAACGCTCTCTGGCATTTCAGAGGCCAGTTGTATGCTAGCAAGTGACATCTCATAACATTTTTTCATGCTCACACCAGGTCTTCGACAACAGGGACTTACCGCCTTTCTCCTTGCATATATCCCACTTATAGGTAAAAGGCCTTTATAATTTGGGGGGGGGGGTTTGAATCCCCTAGCCAACATCTCCTAGGCAGAATAACTCATTGCTGATGTCAGAGCTTTCCTGTAGTAATATATTTTGCTTAATTACACAGCTTATAAACACTTTACTATTGAATTTGGCTCTAGATAGAGAATTATCCTTTCACAGTTCCTATGCCTATCAGTCAATTAAAAAAGGGTAGTTATACCTGTTTTATAGGAAATTACCACTGTAACAATTGGCTCTGATTTACAGTTAGGGAATGATTTCATTACCATCATGTTTTTCTTTTTCCTATAAAGGGGGAGAGGTAGGAGGGTTTCTCAGTATCTGGAAGGTAAACTTCCTTAGGGCCCATTATAAACAATTAACCTCAATAGTATTCAGAGAGATGCTCAGTGTCTGTGACTCAGGCAGTCTGAAGTTCCTCTTTCTTTTTTTTTTTATTATTTATTTCTGTATGTGTATGAGTGTACTGTCTGCATGCAGGTCTGTGCACCCGTGTCGTGCAATGCCGCGGAGGTCAGAAGAGGGTCTCGGATTCCCCTGGAACTGGAGTTCTCCTGGAATTGGAGTTACAGACGGTTGTTAGCCGCCATGTGGGTGCTGGGGATCGAACCCGGGTCCTCTGCAAGAGCGTCGGTGCTCCCAACCGCTAGGCCATCTCTCCAGTCCCTGAAGTTCCTCTTTCTTTAATGTTCAGATGAGTCAGCCTCTCTGCTGGCATTTCCCAGTCCATCCTGCACAGCCATAAGTTGTATGTTTTCAGGCATAGCCAGGCATGGAAGATACTTACTGCATGAGTCCACATAAGTGAAAGCCTGCAGCAGATGAAAGCCTGGTGTTAGAAATCAAAGAGTGGTGGCTTGTGATATGAGGTTGGCGGGGGTTGGGAAGGGGGGTGACTGGAAAGGGGTGTGGCTGAACTTGCTAGGGAATAAATATTCTACATGCTAATTCATTTGGTGGGTGTATGTATTAATCAGAATTCACTGATGTGGATTTCACTACATCGACATCACACCTTGACTAATAAAGGAAAAATGGTTTACATGCACACACACACATATCCTGTGATAGAGAGAGAGGAGCTGAGATAGTTTATGCATCCCATGAAACTACATACATAACTAGTAATAGGTACTTAGTGCATAATTAGCTCAGCGAATAAACAGGTATGTGTGAACTTTTTAACAATAATGTACAGGGCATTACAAAAAATGCATACCTTTTAAGATCATCTAGTAAATGCCATATTTATTTGCAATTGTATATGTTTCTATATAGTCCTGAGTACATTCCAAGGCCACACATAAGCACATACTTGTGCAAATACAAAGTTCACAGTGTTAGTTACCTATGGTTTTTAAAATCTAAATCTTGGAGAAAATTACATTATCTGACAATGAAAAGAGTCCGGTATATCTTTGCTGAATAAATGAATAGATAAAAGATTATTTTTCTTTTTTTTATTTTTTATTTCTGTATGTGTATCAATGTACTGTCTGCATGCAGGTCTGTGCACCCAATTGGCTGTGCTTTTTAGTAGCTTTAAGCCCTTATTACATTATTCAGCTTATGCCAAAGGATGCTATAATATTTCACTGTGTGCATAAGTGATAAAATCAGCTGTTGTACAAAGAACTCTTCAGGGAAACTAGTTGCTGCTGATCTTGTCAATAACCCTGCAATGTGAGATAGATATCAGTATCTCTAAGTGATAACAGCTGAGATTGGCAAGTTGTGCTCATTTGTCAAGGTTCAATAGGAGTAGAGATTTGAGAATTCAGAATTTGGGGCCCTCCCATACCTTTTTCCTCCCTCCCTCCCTTCCTCTCTCCTACTCCTGGTTCTCTTTCTTTACCTCTTTTTCTTTTGATCTTTTTCAGATGGAGATCAGACCCAGGGCCTCAGTCATGATACTTAAGTGCTCCATTGCTGAGCTACAGTCCAGCCCCATCATTGCACTCTCAAGGAAAAGTTAGATTGTTTCCTATTTAAGGTTATTACAAATAGTGCTACTATGGCAATGCCCTGGACAGCTGTAGTGTCAGCTTGACACACCTGGGCTGAGGGAGCCTCAACTGGGGAATTGGCCCCATTGGACTGGCCTGTGGCCACATCTGTGGAGTATTGTCTTGATTGCTGGGCAATGTGTGAGAGCCGAACCCACTACAGGGTGGTTCCACCTCTGGGCAGGTTGTTGTGTACCATATAAGAGTGCAGGCTGGGCGTGGGCCAGGGAAGCAAGCCAGTAAACAGCATTCCTCCATGGCCCGTGCTTCAGCTCCTGCCTTCAGGTTCCTGCCCTGAGTTCCTGCCTTGGGCTTCCTGAGAACTGTGACCCAGGAGAAGTAAGCTGAATAAACCCTTTCCTCCCCAAGTTGGTGTTGGTCAGAGTGTTTTGTCACAGCAATGGAGGGCAAACTAGAACAGACAATATCTATGCAATTTTGTAAAGATATGCATGCATTTCTGTGGATGCATCTATCACTTTTTCTGGTTCTGGGGACTGAACGCAGCTCCTCACACAGGAAAGACACGTGCTGTACAACTGAGCTACATCCCCGGTAACTCCAAACTTATTTCCAAATTTCAGTTTTTGTGTTTTTCTTTGCTTCTCACGTCTCAAAGATAAATAAAGAGGAACGTGAAATAAGTGCCACACTTTTAAAAAACAAGTAAGGGGAAGAAGTTTTAGGGGTTCAAAGCACCTAATGCTCTTTCAGAGGACCAGAGATGGCTGCCCAGCACCCATCTCAGGCTGCTCACAATGCCTGCACCAGCATTCAAGTGCACATATCCACATGCAGACACATATAACTAAAAATAATTTATGTTTTACAAAGACATATTTTAATTTTTCAGTCAGTCTTAATCGCTATTATACTTTCTTCTCTCATGGCATCCTCCCACAACTGTCCCCCTCCCCCAAAGTTACACCTTCTGTCATTTGTGCTAGGGTTCATTGCACCAAAGTACTCTCTCCTGGCTCACTCCTCAGTGCCAGCTTGTCCCCTGAGTTCTAGTCAGCCTATCCCGAGCCTCTTTTCTAAAGAAGGCTAGATCTTCCTCAAAATAATAGTAATTAATAATAATCATCCTATTTTTAAAGTCTAAAAAAGGAAATGAAATTTAAATGCAGCAGCCAAAATGGCTGAATTAAAAAAAAATCATAAAGTGAGGCTCTGGTGAGTCAAGGTGGACCTGCCTTGACCCTTGAGGGCCTACTGGTTTGCAGGCCAGAGTAGCAACCCAGCCCAATGTGCCCCCCCCATGGATCTCTGATGCAAAGGACCTAATAGGCAGAGCATTGGTGATTATAGTCTGTGCAGCCAACATTGAGGTGCCAGAATTCAAAGAAACAAATAGACAAATCCACATGCTAAAGACACAAAGAAGAAACAGCATGGGAAAAGCTCATAATAAATCCACACTGAACTCTACCAACCCTACAGAAGATCCCTACAGTGAGATCTCCAAGGAAAGAAGCCAAGACACTGACCTTAGAAGAACAATTGTAGGTACATTCAAAGAAATCAGAGAACTAAGGGAAGAGAATGAAAAACTCAGGAAGGACCTAGAGGGAGATAATGATAAATGGTGGAACGAACTAAGGGGAGAGATTGAAAAACTCAAGAAGGACCTAGAGGGAGAAAATGACAAACTCCAGAAGGAAGTCAAAACACTGAAAAGATCCCAGGCAGAAATGAAAAAAGAAAATGACCAAGGAACCAAGAAGCTACAAGATGAGAAAGACAGGCTCCAGAGGGAAGTGGAAAATCTAAAGAAATCACAGGATGAAATGAAAAAGGATATTGAACATTCATCCAACCTCCAGGAAAGAATGGGAAAAAGCCTCAGAAGCAGAATGGAAGAAGCAGAAAAAAGAATATCGGACCTGTAGGATAATACAGAGCAACTAGAAAGCTCAAGTAAAGATTACAAAAAATTTAAAAAAACACACAAGAGTGGAACAACCAGAAAATATGGGATGCTATGAAAAGACCAAACCTCCACATCATAGGGATAGATGAAGGAGAAGAATCCCAAGACAACACCATTGAACAGATCTTCAACAGGATAATAGAAGAAAATTTCCCCAAACTGAAAAAAGACAATCCCATACAAATACAAGAAGCACATAGAACACCAAATAGACAGGACCAGAAAAGAAACCCCCCATGCCATATAATTGTTAAAACACTAGATGCTCAAAACAAAGACAAAATACTGAAAGCCACAAGAGAAAAACAACAAGTTACATATAAGGGGAAACCCATCAGAATCATAGCTGATTTCTCAGCCCAAACTATGAAAGCTAGAAGAACGTGAACGAAAGTATTCCCTGTGCTAAACGCCTTTAGATGCCAACCCAGACTACTATATACAACAAAAATGTCAATTATAGTTGAAGGAGAAAGAAAAATCTTTCATGACATAAACAAGATGAAAGAATACATGTCTAAGAAACCAACACTTCAGGAACTACTCGAAGCAATCCAAAGAACAGAGGAAAGAAGCAGCTATCCTTAAAAAATTAAAGAGAGAAATCAACAAAAATCTTAACAGAGTAATTATAAACATAGACCAAGAATGCAAACAAAAAATAAGGCAAAAGGAAGCAACACATATCTCTCAATAATAACTTTACATACTAATGGTCTAAACTCCCCAATCAAAAGGCACAGACTGGGAGAATGGATTAGGAAACTGAACCCTTCCATATGCTGTCTACAAGAAACCCATCTCCACCCTCAAGGATAGACACCACCTTAGAGTGAAAGGATGGAAAAAATATTCCAAGCAAATGGTACTAAGAAACAAGCTGGAGTGGCTATTCTAATATCAGACAAAATAGATCTCAAAGTAAAATTAATCAGAAGAGACAAAGAGGGCCATTACATCCTTGTCAAAGGAACAATGAACCATGAATACTTCACAATCCTAATGTCTATGCACTAAACTCTGGTGCACCTAACTTTATAAAAACAACTCTTCAGGACCTCAAGACACAGATTAATCCTAACACACTAATAGTGGGAGACTTCAACACCCCACTGAGCCCCTTGGATAGATCAACAGGACAAAAAAATAAACAGAGAGACATCAGAACTGAACAATACAATACACCAAATGGACCTCACAGACATCTACAGAATATTGCACCCAAATATAAGAGAATATACTTTCTACTTAGCACCTCATGGGACATTCTCCAAAATTGACCACATACTGGGGCACAAAAGGAATCTCAACAAATACAAAAGAATAGAAATTATTCCATGCATTCTATCAGATCACAGGACAATAAAGCTCAATATGGACACCAGAATAAGTCCAACTACCTACAAGAACACATGGAGACTAAACAACACAATCCTGAATAATTAATAGGTCAGGGAAGAAATAAAGACTGAAATAAAAGTATTCATGGAACTGAATTAAAAAGACAATACAACACAACAAAACCTGTGGGATGCTTTAAAAGCAGTCTTGAGAGGGAAAATTATAGCCCTACGTGCCCACATTAAAAAAAAAACCAGAAAGGGAACAAATAAATGATCTAACACTGAAGCTAAAAATACTTGAGAGACAACAACAAATGAACCCTAAACCCAACAGACAGGAAGAAATAACAAAAATCAGAGCAGAAATCAATGAAATAGAAACAAAGAAAATGATACATAAAATCAGCGAATCCAAAAGCTGGTTCTTTGAAAAAATAAACAAAGTAGACAGACCACTAGCCCAGTTAACAAGAGAGAGAGAGAGAGAGAGAGAGAGAGAGAGAGAGAGAGAGAGAGACTCCAAATCAATAGTATTCCTGATGAAAGACAAAGAAATTCCAATTCAATAGTATTCGTGATGAAGACAAAGAAAAGATCCAGACAATCATACAGGAATACTTCAAAAATCTATGTTCCACTAAAATTGAAAACCTAAGAGAAATGGATGCATATCTGAAATCCTGGAAACCAACAAAGCTTAAGAAGAGATTGACGGTTTAAACAGCCTCATAATGTTTGAGGAAATTGAAGATGTAATTAAAAACCTCCCAACTAAATAAAGCCCCTGTCCAGATGGTTTCACAGCAGAATTTTATAAAACATTTAAAGAGGTCCTACAACCATTGCACTCAAACATTTTCAGAAGGATGCAAACAGAGGGAATTTCCCAAACTCCTAGTGAACCCAGCATCACTCTCATACCAAAGCCAGGCAAAGATGCAAGCAAAAAAGAAAGCTACAGACCCATCTCATTAATGAGCATAGATGCAAAAATTCTCAACAAAATACTTGCAAATTGCATACAGTCCCCCATCAAGAAGATCATCCATCATGATCAAGTTGGATTCATACCACAGAGGCAGGGATGGTTCAACATATGTAAATCAATAAATATCATGAAATACATAATGAACTGAAAGACAAAAAACATGATCATTTCAATTGAGGCAGAAAAAGCCTTTGAAAGATCCAGATATCTTTCATGTTTAAAGTCCTAGAGGGAATAGGACTGAAAGGAACATTCCTCACATGATCAAAGCCATATATAGCAAACCACTGCCAACATCATCCTAAATGGAGAAAAATTGGAACCATTTCCAATAAAGGTGGAACCAACAAGGCTGCCCCCCTATACCACTCCTCTTCAACATAGTGCTCAAACACTTGCTAGGGCAATAAGAGAAGAAAGGAAATTAAAGCGTACTAATCAGAAAAGAAGACGTTAAGTTATCCCCTTTTGCAGCTAATGTGATAGTTTACCCAAGGGATGCTAAAAACTCCACCAGAAAACTTTAGGATGATTAAGAGTTTTAGTAATGTGCAGGCTACAAAATTAACCAGAAAAATCAGAGTAGCTTTCTTTACACCAACATATACAAGTGGGAAGGAATAAAAGAAGACCTTCCCACTCACGATAGCCTCAAAAATAATAAGATACCTTCAGAAAAAACCTAACCAAAGATACAAAGACTCTACAACAAAAATTTTAAACCCTGAAGAAGGAGATTGAAAATGACATCAAAAGATAGAAAAATCTCCCATAATCATGGATTGGAAAAATTAATATAGTAAAAATGTCCATTTTACCCAAATTGATATACAAATTCAATGCAATCCCAATCAAAATCCCCATGAGCTTCTTCACAGACTTGGAAAAAAATAATCAAATTCATATAGAAAAACAAAAGACCCCAAATAGCTAAAGCAACCTTGAGTGAAAAATGCACAAGGGCCATAGTCATATAAAGACAGACTGGTACTGGCACAAAAACAGACCTGTTGACCAATGGAACAAAATTTATCAGAAATCTATCACTTGAGCTCATGCAATTTCAGCCACTTCATATTTGACAAAGGGGCAAAAAACCCTCAGTGGAGGAAGGATAGCATCTTCAGCAAATGGTGCTGGCAAAATTGGATTATCATCTGTACAAGGACAAAATTAAACCCCTACCTCTCACCCTATACAAAAATTAACTCCAAGTGGATCAAAGATCTCAGTGTGAAGTCTGAAACCCTAAAGGTGATAGAAGAAAAAGCTGGCAACAACCTACAAGACATAGGTATAGAAAAAGACTTTCTAAATCAGACAGCAGCTGCACAGGAAATAAGGTCAATAGTCGAAAAATGGGACCTCATCAAACTCAAAAGTTTCTATACAGTGAAGGAAACAATCAAAGAGGTGAAGAGAAAACCCACAGAGTGGGAAGAAATATTCACCATTGATACATCTGATAGAGCATTAACATCAAGAATATATAAACTACTCAAAAAACAAAGAAGTAAGAATACAAATGACCTACTCAAAAGATGGAGTAAAGAGCTGAGCAGAGTCTTCACCAGTGAGGAAGTAAAGATGGCTGAGAAACATCTTAAAAAGTATTCAACATCATTAACAATTAAGGAAATGCAAATTAAAACCACTTTCAGATATCATCTAACTCCAATACGACTAGCTAAGATCAAGAAAACAAAAGACAACAGATGCTGGAGAGGTTGTGGGGAAGGGGGAATACTCATCCACTGCTGGTGGAATGTAAACTTGTACAGCCACTATGGAAAGCAGTGTGGAGAACCCTTTAGTGACTCAGAATGAGCCTACCACCTGACCCAGTCATACCACTCCTGGATATATACCCCAAAGACTCATCCTACCACAAAGATACATGCACATCCATGTTTATTGCAGCTCTCTTCACAATAGCGAAGAGCTGGAACCAACACAGATGCCCCTCAACAGAAGAGTGGATGACAAAAATGTGGTGCATATACAAAATGGAGTGGTGCATATACAAAATTCAGTGGAGTGGTGGGGAAGTTCAGTGGTGGGGAAAGATGGCGTTATGAGCTTTGCAGGTAAATGGATGGAGCTCGAGGCTATTATGATGAGTGAAGTAACACAGTCCCAGAAAGACAAACAGAGAATGGTTTCCCTCATTTGTGGATGCTAGCACCAAATCCCCCAGATGAAAGGCAAGCTGAATGACATTATTGTTATATTTCTGTTTATCTGAAAGCAACTATGTTGTTGTAATGTGAATCTCTCAACGGGCTCTAGAATCCACCTACCAATTATTTTCAGACTCTGTAATTACTGTATATGGGTGAAGAGTATGTATCCACATTTTAGAGTAATATAAAATTAATGGAGGAAAATATGAATTCCTAAGCATAAAAAAACAAGACTAAGAGAAAGATGCAGGACAGTTATGGCAGAATGCATGATCTGGGGTGGGGTGGGGTGGGGTGGGGGGGAAGGGAAAGGGGAATATGCCTGAACCAAGTTGAAAAATGATGTATGAAATACACAAAACATCAATTAAAGAAGAAATAAATTAAAATAATCATCATTTGGAAGAAGAGTTGCTAAGTGGTGGATGCCTCAGTAGGACTCTGCACTCGGATACCTGTGTAATAAACCAGAAAATAAATAAATGCCTGCTGAGTCAGATTTTCCTAAATAGCTTTTTATGTCGCTGCAGAAACAAAGGTCAGTCCACCTCCAGTTGGAGCAGACAGCGCTGCTGATGAGAATGTAAAGAGGCCGGGGCAATGCTCTGCTGAGCAGCTCTGCAGTGCGCATGTGCCACTGCGGTCAGCCAAAAGGCAGTGGTAGCTGGCAGTGGAAACCCAAGAACAAAATAGTAATAATCTGTACAGTACAATGCTGATCGTGGGACTGAAGAATTTCTTTCATTATCAAAATCTTTAATATGCTTGCCAAGAATTGCCTGGTTTGGGGACTCACAAAAGAACAGTAGAGAGAGCAAGAGCTATAGGAAAGGAGGAAATTGTGTCAGCTATTCTTTTTTTCCAGACTGTGCCTCTGCTTTTGGACAGTAAAGTAAGTTAATAAATGAATCTGTTTCTGCATATATTGTTATTAATAGGAAATGATGTCTCCCTGGTTCTTAAAATAAAAGTTGAGTAAATATTTTACAATGTCTAGAGACACTCGCCTGTCAAAGTTCAGTCCTGGCTGTGTTTATGTAATATTTCTTTCCATCCTTTTCTTTGTGGACTCAGGAATCAAAAGGGGGAAAAGCCAAGACCTCCTTTTCAATTATGATTATCTGAGGGATATTATAGATAAACTCTTCACTCTCTAATCTTTTTTCAGTGTTTGGAGATATATTTCACTTTGTACTCCAGGCTAGCCTCAAAATCACTATGTAGCCCAGGCTCGCCTTGAATTCATGGTAGTCCTCCCAAATGCTGAGATCACAGGTATGAGCCACCAGAATTTGGGAAGGTGGGAAGTGCTAAGATAAGGAATATAAATGAATTTTAGGAAGTTGGCCATAAGAGGGAGCAGTGACCTAATACTTAACATAATTGATTCAGTATTATGCAAGAATTTCTCACAGATAATAATCATTCATGAAAAACAGAATAACAAACATAGTCCTAGGAAAGACAAATTTATATCCCTTGGGTTCTCCCACCACCATGACTTCCTTTCCAGCATTAACACGATGGCAAAGTTATCAAAAAGTTCCTATTCGCTTTGGGGCAAAATAATGCTGTATATCTGGCACCTGCTTGAATCAGAAAGTGATAGTAGCTTTCCTTTGAAAGAGATGTTTACAGTCACCCAAAGCCATGGCCTGCTTCAGACCTCTGACACCACCTATACCACTAAACATAAAGACAGAGCCATGCACTAGGCAATGGGTGACGTTTCCCCTTCTTTCTTCAGCACAGAACTAGCAGTTGGACTGACCATCTCCCTCCCTACTTGCTGACGGAGATGTTTTCCTCAGACACCTGAGCACATGGAAAGGACATTCTGTTAGAAAACAAAGACAAAAGAAGTTAGACATCTTACTTTTGAGGTATATATGCATTGTAGGTAGATCATTATAAGAATAAGTCATTCTCTTGCTTTTGAAAGAATGAGTCATATTTCTTGGATGTGTGTGATGTATACATGTGTGCACATGTGAGAGGGGAATGCTCACCTGTTGGGTATATGTGGAGGCTAAAGGTGGATGTCAGGGTATTTTCTTTAATTGCTTCTCCACATTATTTTTTCAGACAAGGTCTCTTACTGAACCTGGAACTGGTTGTCCAGTGAGCTCCCAGAATCCTCCTGTTCCTGGCCCCAGTTCTGGGGATATATTCATGCTAACATACCTGGATTCATATGTGAGGGCTCGGTATCCAAAGTCAGGTCTTCATGCTTGCCAGTGCTCATACTCTGAACATCTCCCCAGGCCCCATTTATTTGTAAATTTTCTTTTGAAAATATAAATTTGAGGAGTACAGCACTTTTATTCTGTTTTCAAATTATGAATTAAAAATAATTTCAATCTTCATAGTTACGTCAGTCAATATGAGGAAGAGAAAATATGTAAAAGGAATTCCTGACATTTTTGCCATAATTAAGAGGATAAAACAATATACTAAGACATGCAAACAATTTTATTAACCATGCAAACAATTTTACAGCTCTCCACCAATTAAAGGAAGCATCTGAAACTAGGCAGTATTCTATAAATATTTTACAATGGAACACATTTTATAAAAATATGCACATGTTCCCTTAAGTTTATCTGAATTTCTATAAGACCCTCTTCCTGTTAGTATTTCAGTCTTTTGGATAATCACAAATTAGATAATAATTAAAAGTAGATTGGGGGGAAGTGGCAGATGAGAAATAGCTCATTATAAGGAAAATTGGTTCAAATAGTATAGAATTAGAATAACACTATAAATATATTGTTAAAATTTTCTCTAAGTAGAAACTTCAAATTAGTGTAAGCCGAATACCTATAAGAAGTAAAATTTTTGAAAAGTAGCTGGACATGGTGGCACACAACTTTAAGCCCAGCTCTCAGGTGGATTTCCCTGAAATCAAAGCCAACCAATCTGCATATTGAGTTCCAGGCCAGCTGGGGCTACATTGAGATCCTGTCTCAAGAAAAGGGCTGGAGAGATGGCCTAGCAGTTAAGAGCGCTGACCGCTCTTGCAGAGGACCCGAGTTCGATCCCCAGCACCCATGTGGCGGCCAAGAACCATCTGAAACTCCAATTCCAGGAGAACTCCAGTTCCAGGGGAATCCAACACTGTCTTCTGACCTCTGCAGCGCTGAACGACACGGGTGCACAGACTTGCATGCAGACAGCACATTCATACACATACAGAAATAAATAAAATTAAAAAATTAAAAAAAAAAGAAAGCAAAAAGCAAAACCCAAATCAAAAGGAAATGTTTGAGAAGTGTATTGTATTTTGTAAGTTCACATAATAAATAAAGTTAGAATGCTAAAAGATGTCTCCCACTTAAAGGGGTCAAACTCTGCAATCTCGATTGACAATATAGAATAGAAGAAAAATAATGAAAGTGTAATAGTTATCATGAGATACTTACATAGATTTATTTCAAAGGAATATTGATTACCTTAAAAATTTCTATAGCAAATCAGAACTAACAACATTGTGTGTGTGTGTGTGTGTGTGTGTGTGTGTGTGTGTAAAGATTTGGAAGACAGGGGCTGGAGGGATGGCTCAGTGGATCAGTGGTTAAGAACACTTGTTCTTCCACAGGATCTGGTTTTGATTCCCAGTACCCACATGTAGGCTAAAAACCATCTGCAACTCCAGTTCTAGGTGATCCCACACCCCGTCTGGCTTTCACAGGGGCACTCATATACATGTAGGCAAAACACACGCATAAAATAAAAATAATAAATAATTTTTGGAGGACATGTCCTAAGTGTCTTCTTTTGGTTCATAGATAGAAATAATAAGATATTTATTGTCTCCCAAGCAATAAGAGAAACTCACAAAATTGTGGCTGTGAAAACCTCTTCAGAGTGCCAAGGATACAAAAAATCGAAATAAACTACATTCTAGAAAGTGACAAGTTGTTCCTGGGAGAGAAGAGAGCTAAGTCTTTTTCAGCCCCATAGAACAGCTAAGGAAAAACAAAAAGTACAACCCACTGGTGAAACACAGCAGTGAGAAGACCTCAGGCAAAGTCTTCATGAACTTCCAATCACCCAGCTGAACAGAAGAGAGCCACAGGGAGACCCACGCGCTAAGCCTTTCCCATGGGCCTTGATGTGGTGAAATCATACATTGAAGTTGGGCACTTCCTCTCCTATCTCCCACTACCTCCTTTCCCTCCCAATTTCAATTTCTCCTTTAATTAAAAGCCCACTGAGTGCACTTAGTACTACACAGCTGTAGGACCATTTACTGGAGTATGTGTGGCCTCTAAAGGCCACATCCATGGATAAAACTGATATTGCCTCCCCCAGCAGCCATCAATTACCATTAACTCCTCAGACAGGGATGGGACTTCATGAGGCCTTCCTCTGTTCACGGTGGATTCTGACTGGCTTGATCTTGTGTGGATCTTATGCATACACTCATAGCTGCTCCAGGTTCATGTGTGCAGAGGCTCTATCATGTGTAGCAAATACTGCTTTGCTGCAGTTGTCTATTACTTCTGGCCTTTACAATCTTTCTACCCCTCTTCTATGATGAATCCTGAGCTTCAATGTGTTCTTGTCATTGGTTGCCCCCTGTTCTTACCTTAATGCTACTCTGGATTCTTCTAAGTCCAATGACACTACCCCAAGGTAACTGGTATCAGGTTTCCTCCCTTCTAAAATCATATAGAACTGATTCTAGAAATAAATGATCAAGAAGAAAATTCATTGATATACACTGAAACTTTAAATTATAATACTTTCAAATAATAAAGAAATAGACAAGTATAGGAAAAAATTTATCATGCACTCTTCTAGAATAAGGTTATGGTGTGTATTTATGTAAAATATATGTATACATATTTTATTTTTATTTTATGTGTATGGGTGTTATTCCTGCATATATACAAATGCACCCATGTCATGCAGTGCCCATAAAAGACAGACGAGAGCACTGGATCCTCTGGAACTGGAGTTATGGACAATTGTTGTGCCATGTTGACTCTGGGGTTCAAAGCCAGGTCCTTTTCAAGAACAGACAGTGCTCTTAACCATATATATATATATATATATATATATTTGCACTTTGAATACTTAAAATTAAACATTTTATTTTCACTGCCATTAACACTGATAATTTGATGCAAAAATTATTTTCTGAACGAATGCTAGGTATTGCTAAGCTCTTGAGGTAGATCTTTATAATTTTTATCTTTCTTAATTGTTTCAAAGCATCGGATTTTCTCATCTCTTCACTTTGCATGGGCTAATTTCACAGCAGATATATCAAATTTTAAAAAAATAATTCTATAGTTCAATGACTGACTTTCATTTTTCATCCTAACTACTCAGTCTCAAGTAAGAAAACAAAGAAGTGATTTTCACAGTGTTCTTGACTTCCAACCAATACTAACAGCATATACATGTCTCTAATGAAAACATAAATATGTGCATAATAAACTACACCCTTTTTGATAATTTTTTGGCAAGTGCAAAAATAAATGGCTTGTTGTAATTGAACTTGAAATGGAACCCAAATTATAAATCTCATCGTGGGTATAATGTTCAGTTAAAACAGGGTGGAGTGGTATTGTTGCCCACTTTCAAAATTAAAATCGAACTATTTATTTTCCCTACCTAAAATATTCATGCTAATTATTAAGTATAATACTAAGCTTTACACCCAACTCCCCAGAATCACCCATTTCTGAAAGGGAAATATTGTGAGACAAAATAGGAGTCTTAGTCAAGTTTAATGTTATGGAGTAAAATTTCCATGAAAATATTTTCACAGTACTGAAGGAAATATTGCTTGCCAGTTCTGCATGTTCCTTGGGATGTGGTTGAAAGAGTTTGGGGATGTTAAGGACACTCCAGAAGGCCCTTCCCTTGCCCCTTCATTTAATTCTCAATGTTTTGGTGTGAAAATGCTATTGAAAGCCAACTTTATCTTTTATGTATCTGTGTGTACTCATTCTAAAATATAAGAAATTTCATTGTGCTATTTATATATGTGCAGATAATATACATTGAAGATAAACAAAATACAAAATCTTGACAAAACTATTTTTGCTTTTAATTTTATTTATTTATTTATTTATTTATTTATTTATTTATTTATTTATTTATTTTTGAGACATGTTCTCCCTATAGCCCCAGCTGTCCTGGAACTCACTCTGTAGACTAGGCTGGCCTTGAACTCTTTATTTATTTATTTATTTTTGGCCTTTTCAAGACAGGGTCTCCCTGTAGCCCCACCTGTCCTGGAACTCATTCTGTAGACCAGGCTGGCCTTGAACTCACAAAGATCTGCTTGTTTCTGCCTCCCAAGTGCACCACCATGCCCGGCAAAAGTTGCTATTTTTAATGTAAGATCTCCTTAGTCATACTAGAGATTTTTTTTCACAGATCACAGATTACTTAGGCACCAGAGGTTGTTTGAAAGGGTCACAGAATTTAATTAAAAAAAAAAACTCAAAATTTATGCCCAAATTTCTCTTAAAGGAATCACAAAGGTAGTAGTGAAAGATGTTAAACTGCAGCTGTGGGCATCTACAATTTATATACGGAAAATAGACTGAAAACATATGGGCCAACATAAAACATATTCTTGCCAAAATAATAGGATCAATCACAAACATCACAACAGGTTATCTAATTATGGAATCATTAATTATCTGCAGACATGTGTCTCTGTATGCTAATAAGCTGGAGCATAGGCTTTGGGTAAGTTGAAGTTTGGTTCCTGAAATGAGTTCCAGACTGACCATCCATAATGATTCCTCTAAGATGGCATCTCAGTGACTTGGGTGCACAATGGCTTGATTGAAAAGCACTGTTCAGAAGCTAAGTGCTTAGTTCAAAGTGTACCTAGTCAGTTTGGATGGAGTCTGTTAATGCAGCTTTTGAAACACCCTTCAGACCCTGCTCAGTAAATTGGTCTGCAGTTCCTGCCTTTCAGAGGTGGATTTGCTTTTCCAAAACATCAGAATCCATTTTCAAATGCATTTTTCTGACAGTCTAAAGGAGGTAGAAATAAATAGTACCTCACTCTTAAAAGCATTATAATCTAAGAGGCAGAAACTATGCATATCTACCACCTTCCAGGGTTGGCAAGAAGTTCTAAAGAATCAAATATTATTGCTCAAGAGTCCATGGACACTTTAAGAATTAGAAATGATAAAAAAAAAAAAAAAACCCGAGAGACCCCTGAGAAACAGATCCTCAACTGACCTCAAGAAAACAAAACGTTGATTAATCTGAGCTAACTGTGTGGCCTTAAGCATCCAGAAGGAAAGTAAAACCAGAAATAAATAATCAGTAAGACCAGAGAAACTGTAATGCAGACATAAAACTTGAGATCTTAGCAAAAAGACAAAAAGAAAAAAGAGAGCACTGTTGTTTGGTCTGTCTTCAATTCTTACAGGCAGGTGCATCTGCTCTGTGGCTGCCACTGCTTTGGGCACTCCTCAAGGACATGAGATACAGCTTTTTAACCTTCCAATGTGGACTGAGGTCTGCTGAGATACCCAACTTGTGAACTAAGCAGCTAATGGGAATTCAGCCTTGTCAGAATATGGACTGCCATTGTTGGACTACCTCGGCTGTATCATGGAGGCCAGTGCAGGGGGGATCAAGACAGGACGTGTGCTTATTGGATTCCATTTGGGGGACTATGGGAAGGAAAGACCCCAGTGTGGAGTACAAGTGCAGGATTGATGGTTGTTTGGGATTGCCAAGGAGGAGCCTTCCAGCACTTCCTTAAGGAAAATATGACATCTTTTAGGAAAAAAAGTCCTCCAATTCAAGTGATATGTGTATGTATATATGTATATATTTGTATATATATATATATATAACTATGGATATATATGTACATATACTAAAGCAATACAAGTAGGAGAGAGCAATAACAAGAAAAGAACTGGAAAAAAAACTCTGGAAAGACTCAGTAAAAGATGCAGGACATGTATGGCAGAGTGCAGGGACTCGGGTGGGGTGGGGGGCATGGAAAGGGAAGTAACTCTAGATTCTATTGAGAAATGATGTAAGACTTATGGAAAAAGTTTAATAACAATTAAAAAAATAAAAAAAGAAATGATGATACAATGCCATATAACAAAGTATAATTTTAAAATATATTTGCCATGCTTCCAAAGTTCCTTTAGTATTTCACAGTGCCTCCTATTTCTGCTGCAGCAAGATTTCTCTGTGGATCCCAGCCAGCACAGACCTAATAAGGAAATGCATTAGCCTCAGTAGAAGCCTTAGCAGAAAATAGGGGCAGACTGCATGGAGGGGAGCCTCACAGCATTTCCGAGCGGGCACTTTTCCTCAAGGCTTCTAAGGAGGAAGTTTTGTCTTTGCTGGCTCACAGTTATGGCTTCCTGTTTTCTAATCTCAATCCTATGCCCTCATATCCTATGACTTTAGAAGAAAAGCTTTGGTTTGAAATGTTCCAGAACATTCCCACTCTTATTCTGTGTCATATTCCATCTCAGGCTCTCTCTGTGTTCTAGAACCAGAGCCTCCATCCTGCCTTGGTTCAATTCCTTGTTGATTCCCGAGAAAGAGAGATGGTCAGTCTAGGAGAAGATTTTGTATATTATAACTGTCATTTCCATGATTCAACAGAAGAGGGATTTCCTGTTGATTCCAAGGAAAACCAGGATTCTAAACATGGGGAGGAGCCAATAACCCAGGGCTGACCCAGCAAGCCTGTCCAAATGCCAAGACCTCACCCAGGCTGGCCCAGCAAGCTTGTTCCAGTGCCAGGACCTCACCCAGGCTGGCCCAGCAAGCTTGTCCCAGTGCCAGGACCGCACACTTGAATATATGTGGAAGCACAAGACTTGAAAAGTATGCAAAGTAGAGAATTACCATAATCAGCATCATTCATAAGAGATGTGTTACATATACCACGCAGGAGCAGGATACAACTATAAGGGTGAGATTCTGAGAGGAGAGAGAGTTATCTGTAGTTATAGAAGAAATGAACTGAAGAGCATTTAGGGAAGTGTTAAATAGACCGTGCTAAACTAATTAATAAATAAGTAGCTCCTATTAAAACAGCCATTATTCTTAAATGCTCTAGAATTTAGTTAACAAAGGATTTATTATTAAACTATTGAAAAATATTTTTGGTATTCTTTTCAAGGAAGTGTTTATTTCCTGTTTCATAGGGCCAACCAGCTTAGCCAGGCTGGCATTTTATTACCATTCTTCTCAAATTGTTGGTAGTAGTCAACGTCACAGGCCTGGCCTTTGAGAACTCTGCTATCCACAAGTTTTTTCATACAAAATGTTCTGATAAAATTAAACGCAATACCAGCAACATGATGCAGAAATAGAGCAACTTTTCCTGTGAAAACCATATTTTTTATTTTTTTATGTGTATGAATGTACTGTCTACATGTAGGTAGGTATACCCCTGTCATGCAATGCTGTGGATAGCAGAAGAGGGCGTCGGATTCCCCTGGAACTGGAGCTAAAGATGGTTCTTAGCCCCAATTTGGGTGCTAGGAATTGAACCTGGGTCCTCTGCAAGAGCAGTTGATGCTCTTAACCACTAAGCTATCTCTCCAGCCTGTCAAAACTATATTTATGTATTAAAACCACATTCCACATAGAGTACAAGTAAATAAGGACCAAATAGAAAATCTTAATGGACAATATCACAAAGAGCATTAAAGGACCTCCAAGAAGACAATGTTAACTTGTAAGAACGCATTTTTCAAAACTTCTGCCAAAGAAATAATAAGAAATATCTAAGTGTACTTGCTTTCCTATAATGGTATGTATTTTAAAAAAAACATTAAAATATAGTATTTGGTGCAATTGATCAATTAATGAGGCCCTATGCTGAGAAGCAAATTGTAGTGACAAATTAGTATAACAAGGGTCTTTACCTGAACTGCTTATCATAGAAGAATACTCTTATATTTTGTAAAAGGGAAACAATACCACACATATCACATATATGTAAAGAAAACAAACTATATACACATAATTCACTCTAAGAAAATATGTTAGCAGAGTAATCTCTTTTTTTATTTTTTGTTTTGTTTTGAGATAGCATTTCATAGTAGCCCAGGCTGGCCTTGAACTTGCTATATAGCTGAGGAAGAGGATGGTCTTAAACTCCTGATTCTCCTGCTTCACATCTCAAGTGTGGGACCACAGGAGCACACTTCCACACCACCATCCACTCTGGCACAGTATTCCTGGTTCTCGTTTTTAATAGTGCTAAGATGCCTGACAGACCTAAGATATCTCAGAAACACATGCTGCATGCGGATGACATTTAATTACAAATGAAGTAAGAGCACGTTGTATAATACACTTAGCCAGTTTTCCTAACACTTTCACTAAATGTTTTGGTGAAGTCAACAGTCAGTTACCTCACCCTTTTCCAGGTCAGATTTGAAATTAGCCATTATTAGTCCTTTCTGGAAATGTAAGAGACAGAAGGAAAGAGGAATGGGGGATTGTTAGCTACAGATGCTGAGTGGTCACTTCAGTGTGTCACTCCACCACCAAAATCCCCAACGACAGGAATTTAAGAGAAGCTTCTTTTGTTCTTCACAGTAAAGTGGAAATGTCAAGTTACTTTGTAAAGTGATAGAACACAGATGAAACTCAGAACACATTCATCCATTTGAAGAAATAGTGTAAGCAACTTGAGAGTATGCATGCAGCCTGGAACTAGCCAAGGGCAAGGCCTCCTGGTGCTATTATTCCTGGAAGGCAGGCAGCTTCATTCTATGGTGATTGAGTCGCCTGGGCTCTGATCCCAGGTCTGTGAATTGCAAGTATGTTGACTGAGAAAAAAAAATTGCTTTATATTTTTCAAGACTTATTTTTATGTGAAAATGTGCCTAATTCCAAAGGCTATGGTGATAATTAAATGAAATTAGATACACTTTGCAAAGCACTTGCTTTTCTGGCACATGGGAACTAGCCCTAGAAAGATGAAAGGTGACATGCTGGTGCTAATGGTACTAATGGTGATCAAACCTCTGTGAAAATAATTAAGGTGAATGTTTTATTTCAGGCATACAAAATGATTTTCCTTCTCCTCTGTTCCTAATATCTGGCACATGATTAATTTATTAATTGGTCTGAAATCAAAACAATATGCCAGAGAAATGATTATGAGGAAGACATGACCAAGGTGTGCAATGTTTTATGGGAAGATATTATTCTATCATTAGAAAATGCAAGGCTGTTTTAGAAAGTAAAGACCATAAGTTATGCTTTATTAATTGACATTAAATGCATTTACATATTGAACTGTTAGTAGCGTAGTTAAATTTCTACTAAGGAGCAAAATAAAATTTAAATAATTTCATGTTAAGTTCATGGAGTCTAATAGAGTCTAATATTAAAAGAGAGAGATTGGGGCTGGAGAGATGCTCAGCAGTTAAGAACATGCACTGGCCTTGCAGAGAACCTGAGTTCAGTTCCCAGCACCCACAATGGGACATCCACAGCCATCTATAACTCCCGTTACAGGAGATCTTTTAGTTCTGGCTTCTGAGAGCATCTGCATTCATGTGCATGGAGACACATAAAGACATACACAAAATTAAAAGTCAAAATAATTTTTAAGTGAGAGATCAAGACAGGATGGTTTTTTATGTATGTGACTTTTTTATGTTTCTAATAATCTCTTACAAACTGTGAATTGCTATTATCAGAAAAAATTAAATTATTTTTTTAAACTTTATTTTTTAATTTTTTTTAAATTTCATTTATTTCTGTATGTGTATGAATGTACTGTCTGCATGCAGGTTTGTGCACCCATGTCATGCAATGCAGCGGAGGTCAGAAGAGGGTGTTGGATTCCCCTGGAACTGGAGTTCTCCTGGAATTGGAGTTTCAGACGGTTCTTGGACGCCATGTGGGTGCTGGGGATCGAACCCGGGTCCTCTGTAAGAGCGGTCGGCGCTCTTAACCGCTAGGCCATCTCTCCAGCCCCTAATTTAAATTATTTTTAAGTGTAGTTCTAGATAAGGTAACTTTCTATAGGCCTCAGCAGACAATTGGTATACAGAGGGCCTCAGTGGCCACCAGAACTCATGAAAATGGCCCCCTGCATCGACCCTGATAGTAAACATTCTCTTTCTAACCATCACCACGACATAATTTTACTTTGGCCAATGAGCATTCAGGGAAGTGTTAGACTCTGCAGTGGGCTGAGCAGTGACCCCTCAGAAGGTATGTCAATATCCTAAGCTGTGGATATGTTCATATCCATGAATATGACATTATTTTAAACAAGTATTTTTGTCAATATAATTTAGCTAAAGAACTCAAAACGAGTGCATCCTGGAATACTGAGGTCTAGTTAAATCTAATAACAAGTGTCCTTAGAATAGGCAAAAGAAACAAAAACAGACGATGATGGGATAGCCATGTGGAAAGGAAAGCAGAGACTGCACAGTGGTGCCTGGAGCCACCAGAACTGGGAAAGTGAGGGAAGGGTTCTCTCTAGTGCTTTTGGAGGGAGTGTGGTCTTGTAATACCTTCATTTCTGACTCTGACCTCCACATCTGTGGAAAATAAAGGGAATTGGTACAGCAGGAAATTAACACAAGATGTGGAGAAATGTGCTCAGGAAATGACGTCTCTTCCCAAAGTCAGAAATAGGAGCCTCCTATTTCTAACTCTCCCTTTCTAAAAGTACTCAGAACTTAACAGAGGATCCATACAAACCACTCCAAGGCTCAAGGAACATCATGGAAGAGGTGGTGGGAAAAGCAAGAGTTGAAGGACGGATAAGAGTCCTGTGAACAATATCTTCCCAATATGACACAGCCATTGGATTCGTGAAGTAATGTAAGCTGTGATTACCTGCACCAGGATTAAGCCCTTCCTTTTGAAAGATACTGTCTTCTTAGATCTCTTCTGCACAAAGTAACTCTAGCTCAGAACCTTTTTATTCTACATATTGCCCTTCATTCTTGATTTTTTTTAAATTAGTTTTTATTGATGCTTTGTGCATTTCATACATTTTTTCCAATTCAGGTCAGGCTTATTTCCCTTTACCTCCCCCCCCACCCCCACCCCATCCCAGGTCATGCATTCTGCCATAACTCTCCTGCATCTTTCTCTCAGTTTTTTTTTTTTTTTTCATTTTTAGCTATAAGTGATAATCCATGAGTACAAGCATCCTTCATGCAAAACCTATCTGCAGGCTGTTGTGCCCAAACACCTACAGCCCCACCATCCAGTGGGGGGTGACAGGTTGTTTGTTCAATCAAGTTGATCAAATGAGTGTCCAGACTACATTGCTGTAGTTTCACCATTCACCCCAATCGCAGCCCTTACATTCTACCACGCCCCCTCTTCCGCAGGTTGTTCCCTAGGCTTAGAAAAGGGGCACAGGTGGATGAGAGGTAAAACAGTCCACTCTCTCTGGAGCTGTTGACTTGGACTCTGGTCAATTCTGGCTGTTTCCTTTCATGGGCTGACAGTTGTCCAGGAATAACCTTTCGATCCTACTAATGAAGAACAAGCAATTAGATATATAGGTATTTAAGCAGCACTAATAGTTATGGTAGGTTACTTTAGCATAGACACATGTTTGGATATGTTAATCCATGAATTACAATTTTCCCCCCTGTTAAATATGACAGGGTCTTACTGTGGCTTATAACGATTTTTTAAAATGATACTCCTCACTCCTCAGGTCATGAGTGCTTGTTGCATCCTTGTGAGCTAACTCCTTCTAAGCATTATGCAGTAACCAGGGTATGAATTAAAGGTTTACCAGTATTTGTAGATGAGTTTAATGAAATAAAAACTTCATAGCAAATATTTTGGTGGCTATGTATTTTTTTTCTAGAGCTGACCTTACACGTATTTTCAGACCTTGGACCTTTAGTATGTGATGGCTGTGTATTTTTTAATTAAAATGTTAAACATATATGTGGATGCATATCTATTTGACAAAGATCTTTTTGCTTTAAAAGTCAACACAAACAGTTTTGCCCACTGTAGGATGACATATCTTGATGCCGACACAGTACCTATTTCATGCTAGAATTCATACTGACAGTAATTATACTCTAAAGGATGTTTGGATAAGTAAACAAATCTGAAAACCCAGTTATTTCTAATGAGAGTGTATCATATGGGTTAGACCATAGTGGCTATAAAAGTAAATGTGTGTTGAAAGGATTAGACAACTTTTAAATTAGTTGGTAGAAGAGATGATGCTATCATTGTATACTAGGTCATTTTTTCAAGACTACTCAATATCTGCGTGGCTCAATTTCCTTAACTGTAAAATGCGTTCCCTTTACTGCATTTATACAGAGGACCAAGTGAGGTGGTGAATGCAAAAAGCCCAGGAAAGGGCCCAATACACAGCATATATGACAGATGGATTTTCTACCTGCCCTGCACCCCTTGGGTAATTTACTTTGGAGGGCTGAAAGCATTACAAGCAGCACAGTAACTGCAGGAATGGCAATACTCCCAACTCAGATGTCATGGCTATTACTAATTCATAGTTGTTTGTTTTAAGCACACATTTTACCAGGAAGGTGGGTATTTGTGTGCTTGTTAGGAAAATCTCCAGAACCTTATTAAAGTTCTTGTAGACTCATATGTTACTGAGGAGAAATAGCTAGGTTTCCTAAAGAGATCCCTGTTTTCTAGAAGTTTCTTGCCCATCTAATCTATATCTATCTATATATATATATATATATACATATATATATATATTCATATTTACACAAGCATCTTAGTTTCAGAAGCAAAATAATTGACTAAAAGCAGGCAATGGGAAGACAAGGTAGGGTGAGAAGTTTTATAACTGAATCTCTAGGATGGGTTATTGCCTTCCTTTTGTTGAGACAAAGTTGATCTGCTTGTTTAGTTTATTTAAGTAATTAGTTGGAAAATTAGGTTGAGACTTTTTTTTTAACCCAGGATAGTTATTCTTTATGGGTCTAGGCCCTGAACAAAAATATTTCTTTAAGTTTTTTTACTAGAGAATTGCTTTCTTCAGGTGAGCTCCTGAAAACACCATAAAAATGTATAAATGTGGAATGCTAGGAAGTAGAGGAAAGGGAAGGAAATGACCTCAGTCTGCCAGGACGCACAGAGTTGCTTTCTTTAAATAAAAGCATCCTCTGTCCGACTGACCCATGCAGACCCAATTGAGCATGTCATTGTATTCTGTCACTTAGCCCTGCCAGGGAGGGGTAGACAGGGCTGACAAGGGGTACCTGAGGTTACAAAGAGCCTATGTGTCCCCATTCCCCTTTCACATTCCTCCTCTGGTTTGAGGGGAAGGCCTCTTTGTTATTTTTCTCAAGTCCTGTCTTTGACAGAAGTTCTGAGCAAGAACGGCTGGAGCTGGTTGGCGCCAGTGTGCTGTCTCGTGCCAGTGGGGTGTCGAGTCCAAGTCACTCTATCCAAGGCACCTGGGGACTGTTTCTGGGTCCAGCAGAGAAGAGCCATTGTCCAGGAACAAGTAGAGACCCATGGCTACAATGGAAGGGAAGCTCTGGCAGGAAGAAGGAGGACAAGGCTTGGAAGGATATGGTGAGAGTCATCAAAGCCCTTTGCCACCCGAACCATGGTCTACAACATTTCACTATGGTAACACTCCAGCCAGTCAGGTGCATGAGTGAAAATTTACCTAAATCTCTTTTTTATCCATTTGCTCTACAATGCCATCCGGTGTTAGACAGCAGAGATCTCTTAATCCTAGTGATCACACGGAGAGTTATTCCACGTATTTCCCTCTAGGCATGTTGTGAACTGAATAATTCATTGTGTTGTTGTGATCATTAAGAATTAAGTTGCAGGGGCTGGAGAGATGGCCTAGCAGTTAAGAGCGCCGACTGCTCTTGCAGAGGACCTGGGTTCGATCCCCAGCACCCACATGGCAGCTAAGAACTGTCTTTAACTCCAGTTCCAGGGGAATCCGACACCCTCTTCTGACCTCCACGGCATTGCACAACACGGGTGCAGAAACCTACATGCAGACAATACATTCATACACATACAAAATAATAAAAATTTAAAAAACGAATGCATTGGTCCTAATGTAACGGAAAAGGATGGCGAACAATATACAGGAGTCCAGCTATTTCTCATTGTTTTCTTAAGTTTTCCTGACTATGAGTTAAAGGAGCAGATTAGACGTAAACGCCACAGATGGAATGCAAGACACTGACCAGACAGAAAAGCCTGGGACAGCATCAGTTTTACTAGAGTATGAAAGATCTGGTCTTCAAAATGGCAGTCTGTCTAAAGCACTGAAGTGCTCACAGCAGAGCCCATCAAAGCCTCATGTGCCCAGTGTCTGTTGACTGCCTTGGGCTGGTACATGCATGGGGAGAGGATGGTTGGTGAGCTTTTATGCCTTCTGTTCTTCAGTTTTTTCCTTCTGTTCTTTACATGGCTCACTTTGTGTGTGTGTGGTTGTGTGTGTGTGTGTGTGTGTGTGTGTGTGTGTGTGGTTTCTTTTGCTTGGCTTTATGGTCAAATTATTCTGATCCTGGCACTTGGTGACCCAGCACGCTTCCTCCCACTAATGACAAGCCTGTCTGCAAAACAGAACAACATCTTTGAGATGGCTGTTTTTCTAGGCAGCATACAGCCTCTGCAGCCCGCAAGGGCCCCTCCTTCAAAGGGATTGCTGAGCAGGCTCACCTGATGAAAGCCCAGACTGTGTCTGCTCTACTTGATTTACAGGCAACAGCCATCTCATTAGGCAAAGTGGCCAGAGGAATCCAGTCTGCTATGGGGACAAATGTTTTTGTAGCTCTGTGGTGCCCACAGGGCCACATGCAGCTTGGAGGCTGGAGTACAAAGAGGATAGTGATAGGGGCTCTGGAATCCCATGCCTGACTCAGAGAGAGCTAACTGCCCACGAGATTGATATCTGGGGTGTCAAAGGCTAAAAAATTAGATTAAATTTTTTTAAGCCCTTTCAAGCTTTGTGCCCCCCCTTCCACCCTGATGAAGAAGTCTCTCTGGGCGGTTTTTCCCCCTTCTTGGGTAAACTGAGCTTTAGGTGATCAGAACCCTCAGAGGCTGGGGGCAAGTCTCAAGTTTGCAGGGTGGAAGATGGATTGCCTCTCGGCATGCCTGCTCCCCAGGAAAGGGATAGCCTCCAAAAGCAGCCCTTCCTTCCAGATAATCCTATAGAAAACCAAGGGAAAAGCAGGTTATGTGTTCCTTGGGATATGGAGTTGAAGATGGAAGTGTTTTCTCTAAACCTAGGGAGGGACAAACTGCTTTAAAACATGTGCAGCCTCAGCCGCTTCCTCTATGATCTACAGTTAATGTTTCAGGTGAACTGAAATACAAGTCAAATTCAAAGTGAATGAATATGTTATCTCCAATACCCCGATTATACAGTGGTGTGTGTGTGTGTGTGTGTGTGTGTGTGTGTGTTGTGTGTGTGTGTCTGTGTCTGTTGTGTGAGTGTGGTGTGTGTGTGTGTGTTGGTATTTGTTTACCCTCCAACTTCATCATTTTTTATTAAATTATTTAATGAATATTTTCTACCTACAGGAATTCTTCACAATCCCATTTGGGTCCTGAAGTGGAAAGTCTAGTAAACGTAACATTTCTACCCAAATGCACATAGCTGAAGAGGTCATGTAACTTAGAACAAAACCTTCCTTTGTCATATCCCTAGATTGTGTAATTTCATACTGCATGTAAATATTGTATCCTTTCATTTAATACGAAGTGTATTCTACCAACTCTGCCAAAAGGCTTCTTTTCAATACATGGAAGACTAGTACAGAGTTCTACAACTGGTCAAGATGTGGAGAATTAGATTGTCTAAATGAGATAACCGCAGCCCTAACGTACAACATCTAACATGCACACCTTTAATACTCAAGGCTCATGGAAATAGAGTAACAGGGGGCAGCAAAAGAATACAATACATCTTTCCAACTTCACCAACACAGGTTGCCGTGAACCCAGATGGCTGAGTAGAAAGCAACAGCGTGGCCAAAAGAGCAGAAGAATCGGACAGTGCAGAGTGNCCCAGCACCCACATGGCAGCTAAGAACTGTCTTTAACTCCAGTTCCAGGGGAATCCGACACCCTCTTCTGACCTCCGCAGCATTGCACGACATGGGTGCACAAACCTACATGCAGACAGTTCATTCATACACATACAAAATAAATAATTTTAAAAATAAATAAAAATAAAGAGAACTGTTTAAAAAAAGAATTAAGCTGCTAATTATTAACTAAGTATATTCTATCATTTTTAGAACCCTCATTCACATGCTTCTTATTTTTTTCAATATTTCATGTATTTCCTAAAGTCCTTGTTCTAGTCAAAATCTAATCACTCCCAGCTTCCAATAAAGGGATTCTGGAAACTTCTGTCTCACTAGTTCTTATGCCACCCTCTCCAGTACCCAGGCTGGCCCCACTATCAATATCTTCATTTTCACATGGCTGAAACAACTGAAATCCATATGTCCAAGCTGTTATACACTTTAGAGGAGCACAGACAGGGTTTTTTTTCCTACCAGGAAATATGCATTACTTGAGTGAATCTCTTCAGAGGGTGGACACGATCAAGAGAATAAAACATTTTCTTTATTATTATCATTGAGGTTTCCACAGTCCTAAGAAATATGTACAAGGAAGGAGTTAGAATTGGAAATGCTTCTAATGAGAGTTTCTGTAATTTTTTGACAAAAGGAAATGATATCTGACAGTGAAGGTGATTGATGGAGCTGTGGAACAGAGGCCATTGAAATCCATTTCTTCATTTTTCTCTTGAGAGTGGGTAATGAAGCCAAGGACTTTCTGGAGCTCCTAAAATACTCAGAGTTTACTTTGTCCATCATAGACTTCTTGCCTAGTAAAAACAATATATGCTATTCAAAATTTTATTGCACTTATTTGTTCTTGTGTGAGATTCAGAAGTGGATAATGCATATCCCACTGTATAATGGCAGAATAACAAGAACAGAACCAGTGTGCAGAAAATCAATCTTGACTCACTTTAGAAATCTGCTAAAACGATCAACTTCATGAAATTTGAAGCTAAGTGGGTGATGTAGAGTTTATGTCTCTGCATCCATATAAATCCATACGGATAAGTTCTGGAGTAGCAAAGGTAGAATGTACCATAGGTCAGGGGTAAAATTTTGACTTATAAATGGTAAGGAGTGGGTTATAAGAATGAACATCATAAGTATCTTCAAGCAGAGATTGAAGATAAAAGTATGAGGCTTGTTTGGTTCAGGGCATCTAATGGGTAGAAATTGGAATACAGAAGCAGGCGATAAAGGGGATTTGAACACACCGTGAAAGATCTTCAGTCACTAAGAGAAAAGTCACTTCATTAATAAGGAAGTGATAGGAAATCAGTAAACAAATTTAAATGAAGTGATTTGTTTTTGGTCTTTGTGAAACACGGTCTTCCTGTAGCTCCAGCTGTCCTGGCAGTCACTATGTAAACCAGGCTGGCCTTAAACTCACAGAGATCTGCCTACCTCTGCCTCCTGAGTGCTAGGATTAAAGGCATGTGCCACCACATCCAGCCATGAAGTGATATTTTGATATCTCTATCACACATTAACAGCCATAGCATTAACTGGAATCACCAAAGCAGCAAAGATCCATGTTGAGGACAGTTGAAATAATCTGAGTGAAGGGTGTGGGGGGGGGTCAGAATTTAAGTTATGAAGGCTACAAGGAAATAGAATGGAAGAGGCGTGGGTCTAAACAATTGTAAAGCAGCCACAGAGCGGGCTCCTCTGATCCTATCTTCCTTCCCTTCTCAACATCCCAAAGCAACTCCACAGATCAAGACAGGAAAACTGGAAAATCAAGAACAACATCAAGCGGTCATTTTTTAAAAAGGCATCACGGGCCGGGCGTGGTGGTGCACGCCTTTAATCCTAGCACTTGGGAGGCAGAGGCAGGCGGATCTTTGTGAGTTCAAGGCCAGTCTGGTCTACAATGTGAGTTCCAGGACAGTTGGGGCTACAGGGAGACCCTGTCTTGAAAAGACCAAAAAAAAAAAAGGCATCACGGGAGATTAGTAGAAGAAGATGGTTTCAATAGGAAAATATTCAACTCAGGGAAAAGGAATGTGTCACACTGGTTAAGCTTTTTATGGTGTGGCACATGACCACCACTTTTGACATAGGATAAAAAGCTAATTTTCTTCACAATATAAAAAGATAGCAAAAATGCACTCTGAATTCTAAAAGTATAGTTTGTAGAGATATATGAAGAAATGGTGTATGAGCTTTAGCCAGAGCTACAGGCCAGCTGTATGGAGGTACTAGGTCAGCTTCCCCCTCAGCTATGCTATTATTGGAGAAGATATAGTCAGTGTTTCTTAACATTTTTCTCGTGTCATTATTCTATACTGGATGATTTTAGACAAAAAGAGATCATGTATTTATTTCATGGAATTCATCCGTATTCTCCTTTATTACCAAGAATGATGAGTAAAGATTTATACTAACAAATGTATTTGTTGTGGATCAATTTATTTAAGTGAAAAGTTGGAACACTTTACAGAAAAATTTTAGGCAAGTAACACATGAGAATATGAAAAAAAATCATCAAGGTGGTTTACAAATGACTAAAATTTAGACAGCATTGCTCTAGATAGCCCAGATTGACTTTACTCTCCCTAAATTTAGATTTTAGCTTGCTGTACTGATCTGTTAATGGCCTATCTGGCTCTCATTGCTCAAAGACTGATATCTAACATGAGGCTTTCTCTGTCTAGGAGGGTCTGTTACTAATTTTTATAAGAAAAACAAAACAGATGAAATGATAAAGGAGGCATTTTCAGCAATGTAGAATTCAAATCACATAAATTATTTTCATTTTTATTCACATGATTAAATGTTATCACCTTATCAAATTAAGATAGAGTAGCAAGAAGCTAGAGTAGGTGAAGCAGGAATTTAGAATTGGTCTCAGTTTCCAATCCTAATGCTGTTGCTTATCTTTATGAACATAGCAAATCGTCTGGTCACACAGAACCTAGTTTGTGGGTCTGCACAGAAGACGGTGATGGTGTTTCCATGGGGCTGCACATCTGGGATCACAGCATGTGTGCTGCCTGTGTTTAGGGCATGGACGTACCCTGGCTGACTTTGGCATAACATTCAGCCTTCCCACACCCCATCCCTTGCCAAGATCCTGTCTCGTGCAGTCCATCCTGCCTATTCTCTGTGTTCCTCGTGGTTACCTCTCATCCCACTCTGGAGCTTTTGTGGTTGAGATCTTCTACTTGGAATGCACTGACCCAGGTCTTCAAATGTCTTGTTTCCTCACTTCAAATAAGCTTCATCATAACATGGTCTTTTAGGTGAGACACTGCCTGATGCCTTGCAGAAGAGGGGGCTGAAAGATTGTAAAGGCTGGGTGAGAAGGTGCATGACCATATGGGAACAAAGTCTTACAGGCTCCTGGGACCTTGTTCATATGAACCTATAGCAATGGCATCACCATACAGAAGACCCATGCGAAGTCAAGCAGACAAAAGCCCAGCATAGAACAGTGGAATGAGCACCAGACTCTACTGTAAGTCAAAGAATTATTGGTAGCTGATTACTGCTAGGTGAGCTGATCTTTGATAAAATATATTTTTATTTATTTTATGTGTATGCGTATATTGTCTGCATGTAGATAGGTGCATTCACATCATGACTGTAGATGTCAGAAGAGGGCATTGGATCCCCTGGAACTGGAGTTATGGATGGTAGTTAGCCACCATGTAGGTATCAGGAATCAAACCCCAGTCCTCTGCAAGAACAGCCAGTGCTCTTAACTGCTGAGCCATCTCTCCAGCCCAGGAAGAGCTGATCTTCTTAAAGGGAAGGACTCTACATAGGCTGACTAGACCCCAGTGGATGAACTTGCACTGAGGGATCTCTGGGATCACTAGCTTGGCATGATGGGCTTTGACACAAAAGACAGAACGTATGAATTCCAGTGTGTGGGAAGGCTGTGGGTGGATGCCAGTGGAAAAGGGGGTGTAAAGATGACTAAGATGTTCTTCACAGAATACACACAAAAACAATTAAAAACTACTAAAGGCATCCCTGATCCCATCCTTCATTAACTCTTCCATTTGCATTTATTCAATCGCCATCTGAGCTGCATACCGACTGCTGTCTGAAGTTACATCCCACTTGCTTGCTCATTGGCTGTCTCTCCCTCCTGAGAAAATCAGGTGTTTTGTGTCCAGTTCATTGTTATCACTCAAAAAACATCACTGAGAACAGCATCCGATGCAAATATTTACTAAACATCATTATCACGAGTGAATGAATGAATGAAATGTAGGAAATCCTAAATGAACCATCAAACAGCAATATAGAATTTACTAAATGGTTTCTGAGTTCTAAGTGGAGAGAGATCCTCCACTTAGGACTTAAACCCATGTAAGGAAGCATTGGCAGGGGCTGGAGAGATGGCCTAGGTAGGGGTTAAGAGCCCCGACTGCTCTTGCTGAGGACCCGGGTTCGATCCTCAGCACCCACATGGCGGCTGAGAACTGTCTTTAACTCCAGTTCCAGGGGAATCCTGACCCTCTTCTGACCTCTGAGGCAATGCATGACATGGGTGCACAAATCTACATGCAGACAGTACATTAATACACATACAAAATAAATAAAAATTTAAAAAAGGAATGCATTGGTCCTATGTACGGAAAGATGGTGAACATATAAGGAGTCAGCATTTGCTCATTTTTTTCTTGTTTTCTGACTATGAGTTAAGGAGCCAGATTAGACGGTAACCACAGATGGAATGCAAAGACACTGACCAGACAGAAAAGCCTGGGACAGCATCAGTTTTACTAGAGTATGAAAGATCTGGTCTTCAAAATGGCAGTCTGTCTAAAGCACTGAAGTGCTCACAGCAGAGCCCATCAAAGCCTCATGTGCCCAGTGTCTGTTGACTGCCTTGGGCTGGTACATGCATGGGGAGAGGATGGTTGGTGAGCTTTTATGCCTTCTGTTCTTCAGTTTTCCTTCTGTCTTTAGCTGGGCTCTTTGTGTGTGTGTGTGTGTGTGTGTGTGTGTGTGTGTGTGTGTGTGTGTGTGTGTTTGAGAGAGAGAGAGAGTTATGGTCAAATTATTCTGATCCTGGCACTTGGTGACCCAGCACGCTTCCTCCCACTAATGACAAGCCTGTCTGCAAAACAGAACAACATCTTTGAGATGGCTGTTTTTCTAGGCAGCATACAGCCTCTGCAGCCCGCAAGGGCCCCTCCTTCAAAGGGATTGCTGAGCAGGCTCACCTGATGAAAGCCCAGACTGTGTCTGCTCTACTTGATTTACAGGCAACAGCCATCTCATTAGGCAAAGTGGCCAGAGGAATCCAGTCTGCTATGGGGACAAATGTTTTTGTAGCTCTGTGGTGCCCACAGGGCCACATGCAGCTTGGAGGCTGGAGTACAAAGAGGATAGTGATAGGGGCTCTGGAATCCCATGCCTGACTCAGAGAGAGCTAACTGCCCACGAGATTGATATCTGGGGTGCAAAGGCTAAAAAAATTAGATTAATTTAGCTCAGCTGTGCTCACTGAAGGATTGGGTTTCCTCTGGTACTGAGTCTTTAGTGATCAGACCTCAGAGGCTGGGGGCAAGTCTCAAGTTTGCAGGGTGGAAGATGGATTGCCTCTCGGCATGCCTGCTCCCCAGGAAAGGGATAGCCTCCAAAAGCAGCCCTTCCTTCCAGATAATCCTATAGAAAACCAAGGGAAAAGCAGGTTATGTGTTCCTTGGGATATGGAGTTGAAGATGGAAGTGTTTTCTCTAAACCTAGGGAGGGACAAACTGCTTTAAAACATGTGCAGCCTCAGCCGCTTCCTCTATGATCTACAGTTAATGTTTCAGGTGAACTGAAATACAAGTCAAATTCAAAGTGAATGAATATGTTATCTCCAATACCCCGATTATACAGTGGTGTGTGTGTGTGTGTGTGTGTGTGTGTGTGTGTGTGTGTGTGTGTGTGTGTCTGTGTGTATGTGTGTGTGTGTGTGTGTGGTCATTTGTTTCCCAACTTCATCTTTTTATAAAATATATTTAATGATATGTTTACCTACAGGAATTCTTCACAATCCCATTTGGGTCCTGAAGTGGAAAGTCTAGTAAACGTAACATTTCTACCCAAATGCACATAGCTGAAGAGGTCATGTAACTTAGAACAAAACCTTCCTTTGTCATATCCCTAGATTGTGTAATTTCATACTGCATGTTAAATATGTATCCTTTCATTTACATACGAGTGTATTTCTCACCACTCATCCAAAAGGCTTCTTTTCCCAATACATGGAGACTAGTACAGAGTTCTACAACTGGTCAAATGTGGAGAATAATTGTCTATGAGATACCCAGCCCTAAGTCACAACATCTACAATGCAACCTTTATACTCAAGGCTCATGGAACATAGCAGAACAGGGGGCAGCAAGAATACGAATACATCTTTCAACTCTCACCAGCACAGGTTGCTCGTGTAACAGATGGTGATTAGAAAGCCACACGTGGCCAAAGAGCAGAGAATCGGACAGTGCAGAGTGCTTGTCCCTATATCAAAACTATCCTGCTACAGAGACCACAGGGACCACTGCAGAAAAGGCTGCAAAAAGACTGTAAGAGCCAGGGGTAGTGTAAGACCACAAGGAAAGAGTTTTCCAAGCAACTAGGAAGTTGCTCGTATGGGCTCACGGCAATGCTGACAGCATGCACAAGACCCAGGCAAGCCCAAAACAGACAAAACCCCAGCACAGTAGGAAAATAGGCAAGAAACCCCAAACTCAGCTGAGAAATTATTGGCATCTGATGACTACTTGAAGAAGGAGAGTTGGTATTCTTTAAGGGGATGATGTTAGATAGGTTGAGCATTCTCCATGGAATGGGCTCACACCAAGGAATGTTTGGGGACAGGATGCATGAATTTCTGTGGGAGGGCTACAGGGTGTGCAGATGGGGGAGATGGCTTAAAAATGTTCAAGATATATGAAATGCACAGAAATTCAATAATAATATTCTGTATCATATAGGGACAAGGAAGCCCAGTGCTTTCATAAGAAGTCCATTGAGTTGTGTTCTTTTTTTTTTTTTTTTTTTTTGGTATTTTTGAGACGGGTCTCCCTTTAGTCCCAGCTGGCCTGGAGCTCCCTATGTAGACCAGGCTGGCCTTGAACTCACAGAGATCCACCTACCTCTGCCTCCCGAGTGCTGGGATTAAAGGCGTGTGTGTAGTTGTGTTCATTTTTAAGGTAATAGCTCTTAACTGCATTCCAAGAATTTGTCAACTCTCTCCTTCATTTATTTGATAAGGCCCCTGTTGTTGTTGTTGTTGTTTTGTGTAATGGTGGGACCAAACCAAGGTATTCCTTATACTAAACAATTTTCTGCCACTGAGCTCTATCCACTGCACAAGGATCCTTTTACAAGTTTCCATTTGTCCATGTGCCAGGCACCATGCTGATGCTTTCCATAATGAGGCCAATCATTACTCATCTCAGGAGAAGCAGATTCTCCCTCTCTCACCAGCCATTGATTGCCTATAGCTTTTCATCTAGAGGTGGGGCCTTAGGCATTTTCCCTCATTCCCAATGGCATGGCAACTGGTATTGTCACTATGCAGGCCTTATTCATAAAGCCATATTGTTTAGATTTCATGGGCACAGTGTTGCTTGTCATGTCTGGAAGACACTGTTGAGCAGCAAATCTCCCAGTCCTCTAACACATAAAATCTTTCTGACTCCTCCTCTGTGCTATCCCCTGAATCTTATGTGTAGGGCTTGAATTTCAAATGCCATTTTCTTAATCAACATGTGCATGTTTGAATGATAAATTTAATGTTCATCCTATAATTAATTGGTCAGTTAGAGTAATTGTGTGTCAATAACTAGATAACCAGTGTGATATAGAAACCCCTATAAAGGTCCTGAGCATAAGAATGAGCATTAAAAACAGAATTTAAAAACTTTAAAACTTTACATAAACCAGGTCTGATGTCAAATGCCTGTAATCCTAGCACTCAGGAGGCTGAGGCAGGAAGATCTGAGATCTGAGCCAGTCTAGACTACTGAATGAGACCTTGTATGTAAAGAGAAAAGTCTAAATAGAAGCCCAGTCCTCACAGTGTTTCTTGTTTAGATTGTGGATGCCATTTGGGAACCAGGTTGACATTGGCACAAAAGAGATCAAAGGATTTTAGAACTGAGATTCTGAGCAGTGAAGCTGCTGGAAGATGGCCTGGAGAGAGAGCGTCACGGGGGAGCAGGAAACGATGCGGACACTAAAGACCGTGTTCTCAGCTTTCACACAGTCATGCACTAGTTCCCTGTTCAAAGGGAAATCATTGTTCCAGAACATTTCCCATTTACAAAACATATGAATCAAATTACATAATGAATGGGAAATTTCACTAAAAATTATAACGCTTTAAACCCATGAAGAAATACTAGATCTCAGAAAAGTTGTGATATTTCCAAAGTCGCACATCTAAAACAGAGAATCAGTGCCAGAGTCTGCCAGTCACCAGGTTGGTTCCTCTTTAGCCACGTGTTCCACATTCTGATAATGACTATGAAAAGTCCAGGTCCTTAATGGAACTCAACATGAAATCAAGGAATAAACCACAAACCACTATTTAAACAGAGCTATAAAATCAAATATTTACAGAAGGAAAAATTATCATTCTTGGATCAAGTTCAGTGGCAAGCTGGTATATAACCAGAACTGGTTCAGTGTAGACATGTATGGAGTAAAGGGCATCTTACCAAAACTGGTTCAATATAGACATGTATAGAGTAAAGGGTGCCTTACCTTTCCCAGAGCAAGAACTCATTGTTTAAGTGGCCCTAAGTTCAACCAGCAGAGAACTTCAAGACAGCTGACTTCTGGAAAAAAGACTACAAGTGGCAGCAAGAAGAAGCCATTATTAGATTTTAAGAGTGGGATATTAGTAGAATGGAAGAGCAGAAACCAGACTCTGAGATGGGAGTTTTGAGCCCAAATTCCTGCAAGGTTAGGATATCATACAAATCAATGATGAAGGCTAGAGGATAAGAGATTACACAGACTGGGGATTAGGGAAAATGCCTGGTCATTATAGTACCTGCTTTACAAGCATGAGACCTGAGCTCAGATTTCCCAAAACCCATGTATAAAGTCAGGTGCGGTGAGCTCATGTTTGGAATCTCAACACTGAGTGTGGGTGCAGAGTCAAAACAGGCCTACTGGATTCAACAAGCTTCAGGTTCAGCAAGAGACCCTGTCTCAACAAAGAAAGGTGGAGAGCAATAAAAAAGACACCTGCCATTGACCTTTGACCTACACACACACACACACACACACACACACACATATACACACACATATACATACCCCCACTAACAATTATATACACCATCCGCACAACCAAATGTGAACACACACACCAAAGAGACAAGATGTTGGGCACCTTGATGTTGTTTCAACCCTCAGCTTCAGTCAGTTGTAGCCCTATCTGCATTAATAGCCATTGTGGTTTTGTTGTATGGGTTTTTTAGCAAAATAGAAATTGGGATTTCTGCAAAGCTCATGATGTAGTCTTTCTTTACTGCTGCATAGAACTCATGACATCAGGAGCTTTGCAGGAAAATGGCTGGAGCTAGAGGACATCATGATGAGTGAAGTAACGCAGTCCCAGAAAAACAAACGACGAATGGTATCCCTCATCGGTGGATGCTAGTGCCAATTACCTAGTTGTAAGTATTTCTTGTGCACGGCCCCTTGAGCTTTTGTCCAAAGCAGTTGGGAGTGATGCATATTGGAAACAACAACAACAACAACAACAGAAAGGACTGCATCGAAGAACTGATTGAAACAGTGAACTTCTGCTCAAAACAGTCAACTTCCTCATGGAGAATATTGAGAAAGACTGAGAAAGAGATGAAAAGCATGTTTGGCAGAATGCATGAGCTCTGGTGGGGTGGGGGAATGGGCGGGAACACGGGTCTAGATAAAAAATACAATAAAATTATAATAAAAAATGAAAAAAAAAACAGCAGGAAGGGGGAGGAACGTCCGAAAAAAAAAAAAAAAAAAAAAAGAGTGCTGGGGCTGGAGAGATGGCCTAGCAGTTAAGAGCACCTACAGCTCTTGCAGAGGACCCGGGTTCAATCCCTAGCACCCACATGGCAGTCCCGGGGGAATCCGACACCCTCTTCTGACCTCCGAGGCATTGCACGACACGGGTGCACAGACCTACATACAGACAGTACATTCATACACATAAAAAATAAATAAAAATTTAAAAAAAGAAAAAAAAGAAATTGAGATTTTTATGTATATCCCCTCAATTTTTAAGGTTTGGTTCAAGCCCTACAAAAACCATGGTTCTCTGGGTTTCTTTGTTTGTGAAGGTATAGAAGAAGTAGGATCAGAGTATGGATTAGTGGTCGCAGTGTGGAGGTGGATGGAGGGCAGTAAGAATGGAACACTGCAGGAAGAGCAGGGCATGATCATGCAGATCTTATCGACTCCCTCTGTCATCCATGTCCCCTGTGACAATGCAGAAGGAACTCATTCTCAAGAAACTGACCAGTAAGCAAGACCAGGGAGCCAAGAGATGGCTCTGAGAAGGACAATGGAATGAACAGATGTTTCTACACCTCAGCATAGTGCATCTTTAATTTCCTTATGTCTCACTCTGAGTTCAAGGCAGAAGGTGGAGCCTACCAAAGGGGGCTAACATTTCACTGACAAGTTGTCATTTTTATGACCGTGTGAAGATGGCTTGCATTGGAGCGAGGTAGTGTATTAGGACATTTTACTTTTGTTCATTTCTGCCTATTTCTATTTTAGCAGTTGTTATACTTGATCGCCAAATGCTCTATTATTAATTGAACCCCAGATGTCTGACAGAAGTAGTCAATCTTTAGACCTGCAGAACAGCTGTGATCTTAAGACTTTATGGCACCATCACCTGGGAGCATAGTTTGCTTCTCATACTTTGTGCCTCTGTATAAATATCTGTCTTTCCTCCTTTAACTCTACACATTGGTGGAGGGAGTACACCTTGTTCCTCAGGAAAAAAAAAAAACAAACCAAAAACATGGATTCCTTATGTGATCCCTGTGGTGGTTTGAATTTGAATATCCCCTATAGATTCCAAGTATGTGGAAGTTTTGTCCCCAGTTAGTGGTGCTGTTTTGGGAGGTCTTGGCCATGCTGGAAGATATCACAGGGGGTGGGTTAGAGAAGTCTTAAAACCTGGGCAATCTCCAGTCTCGTTCTGCTTTCTGTGCCTGTTTGAAGATTTGAATGTCTGCTTTCTGCTCCTGCACCAGCATCTCCTGCCAACATTCCTCCAGGCAAAGATGGACTCTAATTCCCCTGGAACCATAAGCTCAGATAAACTCTCCCTTATCTAAGTTCCCTTGGTCATGGTAGTTCTATCACAGGAACAGAAGAGTGACTAATGCATTCCCTGTGCTCAGCTTTATTTCTTCTATTATCAGTGTAGTGCGAGACTCATTTTCCCTGGGGATTGTGAAGACTTCATTCACTATTTTTAATTTCTACTACTTCTTGCACAGTTCTGGGCCATCTGGCTCCTTTGTGCATGACGATTTGGGTTCTCTGTGTGGAATTATTTATCATCTTTCTGAGTTCCTGATTTATCAAGGTTAGTCTGGATCCTGTTTTAGTCCAGTATTGAGAACTGGCAAAACCATTTGTCAGATTTATTAGTTGTTTCAGTATGGATGGTCGATGGTAGAAGGATTTACCAAAGAATCTCCCATGAGTGAGCTTGACTCCATGATGTTGTCCCTGGTCTGTCATTGGTCTGTCGTAGAAGCTAACCCAAAAGAGACATTCCCCACAACTGCACAGAATGAAGACTCCCCAGGATAGGGCACTGGGTAGCACCAATTCTCTGCCTTCTGCAGCATCTGGGCTGAGGAGAAATGGGGACTACAGATCCAAGAACCCTGTTACTATATACAGAAATCTGGTCTATGCCAGGCAAATCCAGTAGTGGCTGTTTCTTACTGTGCCATCAGTCCTGTCAGGCTTTTTCTTTCTTAAGTTTATTGTTCTGAATATTTAATGGCCCTTTTGATCTGAAAGCTTTTGCCCTGTTACATTTATCATTTGCTTAATAATTTCCACTATTCCCTATGAAGATCTTGTGAATCAAATGACAATCACATGCTTTAATATTCTTATTTTTAAAATATTTTTACTGAGTTTTTATGCATTTCATATAATAGATCTAAATCAAATTTAGACCTCCCTCCCCCACTCACACCCCCCCTTTGCTCCCCACACCCCACCACTGGATTTCATGCATTTGTCACATATGTTAAGTCCTATGCATCAAGCATTTGTACCCAGATGTCCCTTGATGCAGGTTCATCCCCTGGAGTCTAGTCAGCCTATCTGCAGTCACTTACTTAAAGAATATGTACTCTCCCTTACCCAGCAGTAATTATTTGCTAATAATTGGCTAGGTTTGGCCATTTCTTTCATTTTATGCTGAGTTTTTGTCTGATTGAGTCAGCATGGGTCTTGTGCATGCTGTCACCATTCCTATAAACAAGACCCCAGTGGTCTGAAAGCCTCTGTTTCCTTATGCTAACGAGCCAACCTTGGTTCTCACAATCTTTCTGCCTCCTCTTCTGCAACATTCTTATGTAAAAACCATTTTCTAATTTTTATTTTTAGATTATAATTTTTAACTTCCCTAATTTTATCTTCCTTTTTTGGTTGAATTAATCATTTTAATGGTTAACAGGTTAATTCAAAAAATTCTTAATTTTCGCTTAATTATATTCATATATACATATTTACTGTGCATACAGAGATCCAATAAATGTAAATCTAAAGGCCTGTAGGACTGATGGTACAGGAAGAATAAGCTGGAAATGGATGTAACTGTGCCACTGAATAGATTCTGCATGTAGTAAGAGAAGACTCCACAGAGCATTACACACATCATAGATAACATTAACCATATAAGAAAGATTATTACTGGGGCTGGAGAGATGGCCTAGCGGTTAAGAGCACCGACCGCTCTTACAGAGGACCCGGGTTCGATCCCCAGCACCCACATGGTGGCCGAGAACCGTCTGAAACTCCAATTCCAGGAGAACTCCAGTTCTAGGAGAATCCGACACCCTCTTCTGACCTCCGCGGCATTGCACAACACGGGTGCACAAACTTGCATGCAGAAAGTACATTGATACTCATACAGAAATAAATAAATGCCGGGCGTGGTGGCGCATGCCTTTAATCCTAGCACTTGGGAGGCAGAGGCACGCGGATCTCTGTGAGTTTGAGGCCAGCCTGGTCTACAGAGTGAGTTCCAGGACAGCCAGAGCTACAGGGAGACCTTGTCTCAAAAAAATAAAAAAAATTATTACTATATAATAGTAATAAGTATTACTATTACTATTATATAGTAATAATTTTTTATAATATATAATAATTTTTAGTAATACTTATTACTATTATATAGTAATACTATATAATAATAAGTATTACTAATATAGTAATACTTATTACTATTATATAGTAATAATCTTTTATTATTACTATATAATAGTATACAAATACATTAAAGACTATCTCATATATATTACATACTATCTCATATATATCTCATATACCTTACATACTATCTCATATATATCTCATATATATATATATATGAGATAGTATGTAATACATTTGTGTACTATTATATATATATATATATATATATATATATGATAGGTGAATGATAGATGCATAGACAAGCAGATAGATAACTGTGCCAAATAAAAACACATCCTCTAGCTCAGAATTTATTTCTGGTTCTTTGTTGAGTATCAGAGAGCATCACCTTTTAATGCACTTGCTTCATTTCACATATTTTCAGAAGAGGGAACAGAAAAGCTTATCCACCGAACACTCTCCTCCTCAGTAGAAATGTATTTTTCTTTGCATAGTCACCAGTGTTTTCACTATGGAAACAGACTACAGGAGAACAGCAGCTGTTTGGAGGCCCCATTTGTTTGGAGTCATGGGTTTTATTTGGCTTGAGTAATGTTGGGGTAATAGGCTTCTATCAGAAAGTTTGAATGATGTCCTTAACATTTACATTCATGCACAGGTACACAGAATCACCACTTAATGCATCACATCTGCAAGATTAGAGAATGGTATATATGATATATGATATATGCCATATATTGAGATAGATATTACAGGAGGGAAGATAGCTAGCCTAATTTTGGCATTTTCTTTTTGTTCCATCAAGAAAAGCATATATATTAGACCATGGGAAAAATGTAAACAGATCTGTGCTTTAATATCAATAGTTAATTTGAGGTAGTACAGCAAACATTTTAATGCACCAAATTTATGCATGTACAATAGTCATAAAATGACCTAAAATAAATGTTTAGCAATGGAGGATGGGGTATAAAAGTGTGTTAATTGTTTTTAATGAAAAATGTAAGGGCTGGAGAGATGGCCTAGTGGTTAAGAGCGCCGACTGCTCTTGCAGAGGACCCGAGTTCGATCCCCAGCTCCCACATGGTGGCTGAGAACCATTTTTAACTTCAGTTCCAGGGGAATCTGACACCCTCTTCTGACCTCCACGGCATTGCACGACACGGGTGTACAAACCTACATGCAGACAGTACATTCATACACATACAAAAATAAATAAAATTAAAAAAAAGAAAAATGTAAACTGTAAATATAGTAGAAGAGAAAAACTTTCAATACTAGACAGATGTTTTCTTCTTCAACTCGGACGCCCTTGCTATTTAGCCACTCATAATCGTCTACTATGAGTTTTATTTTTACTTCAACTGTCTACTAACTAAATATATTCTTGATTTTTTTAGGAAAGCTGTTTATTCAGAAGCTGTGAGTCTATATAAATAAGGAAGAATGAGAAAGTCCTAAATGGCTCCTAACAGGCAGACTAAAGGAAAACTTTTAAAAAATGTTGCACATTTAGAAGTGACCAGAAGTTCTTTCTGAATAACTCCATTGACTACTGCTGTTTACATTGGCTTTTAAATCCTGGCTTCCATTCTTTCAAACCGATGGGGACAAATAGGTCGAGAAACATTATATTGAGAAGGCAATTTTATTAATTAGAGTATTTGCTTATCTAGGTTAAATCAAGTGGCCTTTTGGCCTAAAATAGTGTTTTTAAGTTTAGAAAAATAAATAAAAACTTCAAAAGTGCTTTTTGTTTTCCAGAAAGTTTCATGGAACATGAAGTCCCAAAGCTGGAACTACATCCTGTGTAACTAATGTACCAATTTGATGCTTAAATTCCTTGGTACAAATTGGGGATAATTTTCTGAACTCTTGGTCAAGTTTGTTTTTCAGAAAACATATTGGTGACATTTTCATAAGTTGTATATATACAAGTCAGTAATTCCTGAGTACAGATTCTTCTAAAAGACTTTTGCGGATATTGTTTCATGATTCTTGTGGGTGGCTTAATCCAAATGTTGTATGATTCTCAAGGTTGATTTCTCTGTTTTGGACTCCAGCCTGGAATGCCCAAATTCTTTAACAGAGTATTCTGTATATTCTGTCTAGTGGTGGAAAACAAAGAGATAAAAGTAAAATATCACTTTATAAACATCCATTTGAAGCTTTTCAAGTCAGTTTATAGCTTGCTTCCAGAGGAAGTCATTTTTTTTTTTGAGACAGGGTCTCCCTTTAATTCTAAGTGGCCTGGAGCTTGCTATGTAGACCAGACAGGCCTTGAACTCACTCATAGAGCTCCACCTGCCTCTGCCTCCTGAGTGCTGGGATTAAAGGGGTGTGCCACCACACATGGCGGAAGCCATATATATATATATATATATAATTGGGGGGGAGTCTTTTATAGACAGGGTCTCCCTGTAGCTCCTGCTGTAAGCCAGATTGGCCTTGAAATCACAGTGATCTGCCTGCCTCTGCCTCCCAAGTGCTAGAATTAAAGGCATGTGCCACCACACCCAGTGAAAGTCATATTTTTATGTGAAACTTTAAATAATATTTCTCTGTGGAAAACCAATAGCTAGGGACTAAACTATACAGTACAAAAGTAAACATCTTAAGGGGAGAGGGAAAAGGTTTCTTTCAACTAGTCATCTAGATAGGCCCTGCTCTATTCCTGAGAGAATGCATTCGCTACTCTGATGACCTCAGCATTAAGCCACTCATATGCCAGAAAGACTCCCAGGAAATGCAATACTCAGAGGTGAATTTTAACCTTTTCACGGCTCAAGTTTACCTGAGGTATTTCCCTATTCTGAATTCACTGGTTCTCCTAGATAACTTCAGAGTCAAGACTAAGTAAGATCCTTGGGGCATGCTGAAATGAACATGATTTCTATAAGACCATCCTTCTCAAATTAATTCAGAAAAAGCCAGGCATGATGGTACACGTCACGTAGCACTTGGGAAGCCAAGTTAGGAGGATTACAAGGTTGAGGACAGCATGGGTTACAAAGTGAATTCTAGGACAACTTGGGCTTTATAATTTGACCCTGTTTCCATAAATAAAAAACTAAATGCATGATATGAATAATTGGTTCAAAACAGTATAGCTACAGGGCTGGAGAAATGACTCAATGGTTAAGAGCACTGACTGATCCTGAAGAGGACCCAGGTTTGATTCCCAGCACCCACATGGCAGCTAACAATGGTCCTTATCTTTAGTTCCATGGGATCTTACATCTTCTTCTGACCTCTGTGGGCATTGCAGAACACGGGTGCACTTAATATTAAGGCAATACACTCATACACATAAAATAAAAATAATAAAGAAAATATTTTTAAAATAGTATAGCTACATTCTCTTTCCTAATAATATTCAGAAGTTCATCTACAAAATAAAATACCAACTGTGTTTCACGGTTTTGTAGGATGACTGTCAAGATAAAAACATAGATTGAAACATTTCTTAAAAGAAAACTTTCTTTAAAAGATTCATTAAAAGTATATTGTTAGCCGGGCGTGGTGGCATACGCCTTTAATCCTAGCACTCAGGAGACAGAGGCAGGAGGATCTCTGTGAGTTCAAGGCCAGCCTGGTCTACAGAGCGAGTTCCAGGACAGCTGGGGATACAGGGAGACCCTGTCTCAAAAAGACCAAAAAAAAAGTATATTGTTAGACTCTCCTCTCTGTGGATGTCTCTATTGTTCAAGATGTTTTTCTAAGTTATGAGTAGATCTGTTACATTGGTCACCTGCTTTTTATGTCTGTTCAAAGAGAAGAGAATTATAATTAACCAGCTAGCTCTTTCCCAGAGGTACCAATATCTAGCCAAATCTTTTTTGCTTAATAATATCTTTTCCCAGACTTTCTAAATCAAACAGCAGCTGCACAGGAAATAAGGTCAACAGTTGACAAATGGGACCTCATCAAACTCAAAAGCTTCTTTCTGTTCAATGAAAGAAAAAATCAAGGAAGTGAAGAGAAAACCCACAGAGTGGGGGGGAAATCTTTACCAGTGATTCATCTGACTGAGCATTAATGTCAAGAATTTATAGACTACTCAAAAAACAAAGAAGTAAGAAAACAAATGACCTACGCAAAAGATGGAATAAAGAGCTGAACAGAGACTTCACCAGTGAGGAAGGAAAGATGGCTGAGAAACATCTTAAAACGTGTTCAACATCATTAATAAAGAAATGCAAATTAAAACCATTCTCAGATATCATCTCACTCCAATACAACTGGCTCAAGAACACAAAAGACACCAAATGCTGGAGAGGTTGTGGGGAAAGGGGAACACTCATTCACTGCTGGTGGGAATGTAAACTTTTACAACCATTATGGAAAGCAGTATGGAAAACCCTTAAAAGACTCAAAATGAGCCTACCACCCGATCCAGTCATACCACTCCTGGGTATATACCCACAAGACTCATCCTACCACAAAGATACATACACATCCATGTTTATTGCAGCTCTCTTCACAGTAGCAAAGAGCTGAAACCAACCCAAATGCCCCTCAACTAACAAGTGGTTGACAAAAATGCAGTAAATCTATACAATGGAGTACTATTCAGCGGTAAAGAAAGATGGCATTATAAACTTTGCAGGTAAGTGGATGGAGCTTGAAGCCATTATGCTAAGTGAAGTAGCACAGTCCCAGAAAAACAAGCAGTGAATGGTCTCCCTCATTTGTGGATTCTAACAACAAATCCCCAGATGAAAGGCAAGCTGAACGACATTATTGTTATATTTCTGTTTATCTGAAAGCAACTATGTTGTTATAATGTAAATCTCTTAACAGATTCTAGAATTGATCCACCACTTACTTTCAGACTCTGTAATCACTGTATATGAGGGGAAAGTATGCATGCGTATTTTAGAGTAATATAAAATTAAAGGAGGAAAATGTAAATTCCTAAACATAAAAAAGACTGAGAGAAAGATGCAGGATAGTTATGGCAGAGTGCATGATCTGGGGTGGGGTGGGGGGGAAGGGAAAGGGGAATATGTCTAAACTGAACTGAGAAATGATGTCTGAAATAAACAAAACATCAATAAAAGCATTATAAAAAAGAAAATACTTGTATATTTATAAAAATAAATAATATCTTTTCCCTTTTATGGTTAGATATTTTTATCATCCTTAAGTTGCATAACTTTTCATTCAGTCTTTTACAATATACATATAGTGGCTGGAGGGGTGGCTCAGTGGATAAGAGGATTTACTGCTCTTCTGGATGGTCTGGGTTTGATTCCCAGCATATACATGGTAACTAACACCCATCCTTAATTCAGGGAATCCATGCCTTCTTCTGGCCTCTGTAGACATACACATGGTACACTTACATGCAGGCAAAACACTCATATACATAAAATGCAAATAAATAAAACATTTTAAGTAACTTAAAAATATACATACATAGCATGCAACATGTGTTAATAGACCATATATAATAGTGAAATTATTATTGAAGCCAAGTAAATTAACATATCCATCACCTCAGTTATTTCCTCCTTCTGTAATAAAATCATCTAAAACCTTTTCTCTAAGAAAATTTCCTATCGTATGATATTCTTTATTATATACATGTTATACCTGTATGGCTAGTCCTATTCATCCTGTATAACTATAACTAGGTAACATTTGAACATTTCTCCTACTCTCTCTACATATTAATTAGGGCTTTCTGTGGATAATCCATAAATACTTGTGACTTCAAATGCTTCACTTTCCCTGAGTGTAACCTGTAGGACTCATGTCATTGGTGGTATTTATGTGATCTGTTGATACAGGACTTGCAAGTTTTCAAGACATCAAAATGGCAAGGAAGCATTTGCATGTATATACTCTGGGTTCATGGTGTATGCTTTATGTCACAAGATACAAAATTCAAGTTGTCTTATTTCAACCAACCAGACTGAACCAGCACTATTTAAGATCCCCAAGAAGAATCCTCAAATAGGAGGTAGTTTTTTTCAAATAGAGACACTATTCTGGGCCTCTTGCTAGACCCATGCACCCACCTCGAGGCATAGGGTAGAGGGGATTATGGCAGTTGGAGAAAATGTTAATTTTTAGTTTCATATGGAAAATGTATATTGTATAGATATGACTGTTCACCCAGGAGAGCATCATCACTCATTACTGCCCTCAGTCTTCCTCACAAAGCCCATTAAGTAGCCAAGGCACCAAACAGATTGAGGAGTGAGAGATTGTGAGTTATATTAATAAATAATTTAGGGACTGGAGAGATGGCTCAGTGGTTAAAAGCCCTTTCTGTTCTTGCACTATGTGGGTGTCCAGCACCCATGTAGTGGCTAACAACCATTCATGACTCCAGTTCAAGGGGATCAAATGCTCTCTTCTGACTTCCTTAGGCACTTCACACACGTGGTTCACTTACATACATGCAGGCAAAACACAGACATAAAATAAATAAAAGATTTTAAAATAAATAATTTAGTTTGGAACATAGTTTTTCTTTCATTCCAACACAATATAATAAGGTTTTATGTCTGGTACCCTGTTGAGCCACTTTGGAAAAGACAAATCTGGGCTGGATTCAAATAGACATTCTTTTTAAAGATATTTTTTATTTTTATTAAACTTTTTCATACATCATACATCATTTCTCAATCCAATTTAGACTCATTTCCCTTTCCATGCCCCCATCCCACCCACCCGAGTTCATGCATTCTGCCATACATGTATCGCATCTTTTTCTGAGTCTTTCCAGAGTTTGTCTAAAGTAGAGGATTATTGTTTAGGGGAGAACTTCACTGTTTCAGACCGGGTTGTTTTGTTTTGTCCCGGTTCTTTTGTTGTTGTTGTTCCCTCCAATTCGTATTGCTTCAATGTATGCATATATGTTGCATATACATCACACTTATACTAAAATTATGTCATCTGAAAACAAACTGTATGCTATTTCTGTATCATATTTCAGGATGTGCATTTTTTTATCTCGATTTTATATGACTCTAAAATATGCATATATACCCTCCACCCATATACCAAAATTCCAAAGTCTGAAAATAAATGGTAGGTTAAGTCTAGAACCTGTTTAGGGATTCACAATATAAGAGCACAGTTGTTGTATTCCTCATGATCTCAAATAGACATTCTACACTGGAAGTCAAAGTCAAAGTTCCCCAAACTCCAAGCATCCCTGGGAAATAAACTACTGCTCAGAGACTAGGAAGGCAAGAAACTGAAATATGACAGCAGAGAGGAGTGCTTAGGTCTCATGGAAAGAGCCAGCAAACTCACAGCTCTCCTGATCTCTTCACACCCCCATCTTCACAAATGATAGTTACAAGCTCTTGAAAAGAATTGTGAAATGGTAATGAGAGAATTTTGTTTGAGTGTTTTAATATTTTATTTATTATTTTTATTTGATGTGTATGAGTGTATTGCCTGCAGGTATGTAATTGTACCCATGCTATGCAGTACCCACAGAGGCAAGAAGAGGGCATCAGATCTTTTTATCTGCCATGTGAGTGTTGGGAATCAAACCCAGGTCCTCTGCACAAGTGGCCAGTGTTCTTAACTGCTGTGCCATCTCTCCAGCTCTATTCTTTGAGTTTTTAATTTTATTAAGTGTTACTTATGGGGTGTAAATTTGACAACATTTAAAGAAATTCACAAAATTTACAGCAACATGTATAATTTGTCCTCTTGGATCAGGGGTATAGAGGAATCATAGAGCATCATTTTAACCTGAATACTCAGCTACAGCTACTCTGTATTATAAATGCTGTTCTTGACAAAGAGATCAAGGAGATCAGAGAGAAGAGGGAGCAACACACATAACATACAACTGTTACCCAGTGGGAAATAAACAACAGCTTTAACCTGGAGTACGTGCTGCTTTCTAGGCTTCTTACCTAATTATTTTACAAATGAGTACTGGATCCCAAGATGATGCCCCTGTCCTGCCATGTTCTGAGTTGGTTCCTTGGATGGGTTTGTGCCAACCCAGTCACAGCACCCAACTCAGGCAAAATGTATGTCATTAGTGAGGCACTTTGCCTTAGTCCACCGTCCCCTACAGACACTGGTTGCAAGCATCTTAGAGCTGTGCTTGCCTCGAATGTTTCTCCCTAACCACCACACCCTACTCAAGGCAGTGATTTTTACCTTGAGTTTCCATGGCCCTCTTTCTCAGTCAATGTTAATGTCTTCAATTGTCATATCCCTTGAGATCTCCTTCAAGACATAATAGAGAAGAGTGAAGACCCACATGAGAATCCAACCCCTGGCCTTGGGCTTACTTGTACATCTTTCTAAATTACTGAGCAAAAAGGGCACACTTAAGTCTAATATAAATAAATACCTTGTCCTTACATGGCCGAGCCCCTGTTTCAGGAGCAGAAAATTATGCTGGTGTGCTTAGACACAGAAGAGAAAGGAAGGAAAGCTTAAGCCAAGTAAATTGAAAATAAATATTGTTTTTCTCCAAACCTACACCAGTGTGAAAAATCTCCCTTCAAGAAACAAACTTTGCTGCTAGCTCTGTGTGCCAAACAGTCGGCATGGCAGCCCTTACTCCCCCCCTCAAAGGTCCTGAGTGGATGCTTTCTCCTCAGATTGTAAACTCAGCATTATTTGGATTTTTTTCTAGATTTCCAGCTTTCTATGGTTCAAAAACATTTATGTTTCTAGCTGAAAAACACATGGAAAGGAAAGGGTTTATTTGAAAAAGATATTTTGGTAATTATGTTTTGCTAGTAAAGGATGTTTTAGAAATCTTAACTGGATAATTAAAATCCTTTACAGTGTTTTCTGAGAAACACACCTAAATGATATTTTTAAGTGATCAGAATAATAATTATAGTCTTTGGATCCATAATTGTGTGTTGTCAGAATACTATATCTGTAGAATTGCTCTGTCCCAGGTGAGCCAGGAAACATAAAGAAAATACCACAATGAAATGGTGTAAGTCACCCAAGGTCAATGTGGCTCTTGGCTTTTTAGAGAGCATTTGGTTGGAGAAAATCCACAAATCTAAAATGAGCTGGCAACAAAACAGTTTCTGTGTAGGGGCTGAGTTTTATTTCATGAGCCTTCTTTTCTCGGTACCATGTATTTTTCTTATCAACGAAGGCTGGGCACTAGATTTGAGTATCAAATGAGGGAATAACCTTGGCCCTTTTTATAGGCGTTCTTGACTAATTCCACAAGCAGCTCTAGACGAAGTGCTGCAGGGAATTGCTGTCTAGAACCAGCTGATGGCTTCTGGGTTTTAGGACTGCTCACCTTCAGTGCAGCATTTTTTTTTTTTGTCTTTTCGAGACAGGGTCTCCCTGTAGCCCCAGCTGTCCTGGAACTCACTCTGTAGACCAGGCTGGCCTTGAACTCACAAAGATCCGCCTGCCTCTGCCTCCCAAGTGCTGGGATTAAAGGCATGCTCCACCACGCCCGGCCAGTGCAGCATTCTTTACCTCATTTGTGGAGGATGGAGCGAGAATGCTTTGACAGAACCTCAAGCCACTGAAGAGCTGCAACCTTCCTCTGCTTACACATACTAGTAAGTTCTCCAGTCAGTCCACATATCCAAGCGTGTCCCCTGCACTTGATCTGAAAAGAACAGGATTAGCTAACATGGATGTTTTTGAGGTTAAAGGTGAAACGATTACTCATTACTTGGGAAACCAAGACTTCATGACTCTTTCTGTTAAGCAATAACACATTTCTGCACTATTGAATATAGAATTCCCCTCTCCCAGGTGAGCCAAGAAACATACAGAAAGAAAATATCATAATGAAATTGTGTAAGTCACCCAAGGTCAATATTGGAAAAACTCACCACTCAAAGATAATGATGATGATGTAGGTGGGAATTCCAAATTACAGTAAAAGTTATTTTGACTCTTACATGCTTACTACAAATAATTAGTGAACGCATGGTTTTGGCCATAATATTTTTCTACTAAATTGATTCAGAAGAAATTACTAATGTTAATTATTTTAACCTATGAAAATTGGTACTTTCATATGATTGAACCTAATAAAATTTATTTAAAAACTTTCCTCAATACTATTGGACAGCATGCCTACCTTTGCAAAACTGTTAAATAACTTCCCAGTGAATGAGCATTTCTGAATATACTTATGCTTATTCACAAATCTAACCATTTCCAGGGAAAGAAAGAATGGATTAGGAAGATGTGAAAACCCAAAGGTACCAAACTTATATTTTGAAATCCCTTGCAGAGGGTACAGCAATACAGCAAAATATTGGTCTCCCTGAGATAAACAAGACTCCTCCGAAAATATCAGCTACACCTCAACAGCCTGGAGATACAGTGTAACAGTGGCAGCCAAGTGTCTATATTATATCCCAAAACTATTTGCCTATTAGCTCTCTCCTTGGAGGAATAACTCACAGCGGATGCCACAAGCTTATGTCCTCTAGTGGTTAGGCGATGTTATAAGCCACAATAAGAACTTGTCACCCTTTATAGAGAAACCACAGTTTGCGGATTAGCATACCATCCAAGCATCTGTGTCTATGCTCACAGCTTAGCTTGACACAATAAGTGGTACTGCTTAAATGCCTGTACATCCAATAGCTTGAGCTTTGTTAGTATGACTGAAAAGGGTATCACTGTGAAAGCTGTCAATCCGTGAAGGGAAACAAACTGAACAGACCGGAGTCCAAAATGACAACTCCAAAGAAATTAGACTGTTTTCTTCTCACCCACTTGTGCCCCTTTCCCAAAGCCCAGGGAACAAACTGCGGAAGAGGAGGCGTGGTAGATTGTAAGGGCTGTGGAGAGATAGGGGTGAATCATGAGACTATAGGAATATAGTCTGGACACCTGATTGATCAACATGCCTGTGCATACAAGCTTCTCCAACTGGACTATGGGAACCTTGGGTTGTTCAAAATTTGGACACAGATACTTGCAAAATGCACCAATTACTTAATTGTATGACATACTGAGTAACATCATTGTTATCTGCAAACAACTGTGTCATTGTATTGTAGAATCCCTTAAAAAATTTTTTTTAATTTATTTTATTAATTGTATGTGCTATCCTACAAATTTTATCTTACCTTCATGAAATTTGAGAATTATATTTTATCTTTGTTATATATTACATTTTATCCAGGTAAATATTCTATCATATTTTAACTTAATATCTCTAGTGAATATAATTTGTATTTTCTTGAATTATACTTCAAGATTGATAGTAATGTAATCTATAAATGAGATGATATTAGTTAAGACAAAGATCCCAAAACCTAAACTGGGATTAAACTGAATGCCTTTTTTTAATTTTTATTTTTATTCGTATATGTGTATGAATGTACTGTCTGCATGTAGGTCTGTGCACCCGTGTCGTGCAATGCCGCGGAGGTCAGAAGAGGGTCTCGGATTCCCCTGGAACCGGAGTTCTCCTGGAATTGGAGTTACAGACGGATCTTAGCCGCTATGTGGGTGCTGGGGATCAAACCCGGGTCCTCTGCAAGAGCAGTCGGTGCTTTAACTGCTAGGCTATCTCTCCCGCCCCTGAATGTCTTAATATTGGATTATTTCCTATTACCCCAGATCCATCATAGAGATGCTTATTAAAGCATAAGAGACTACAGAGATGATAAAAATTTAATTGTTGCTATCTTTGATTTATATGAGAAGGATGACAATTTTCTCATTGTATTTTATTTGCATACAAATGAATGGATGGGTTTGCCATATTTCTTCAGTAGAAGTTGTTTATGCTTTTGTTTAATGTTTTTTCATTTAAAGCATAAGTATGTTTCTGATCCCTCAAAGTCCTTATAAGATGTCATGTGGCGTTTTCAACTGTGGAATGTTAACAGCTTGAGAAGGAGGGTGAAGTAAATATAGCCAAAAGCACCTGGAACTGTCACTTTCTTTTCCAACTTGATTTTGTCAATGAAACTGGTCAGGGTGGTTTATGCACAGAAAATCATGCTGTGTGACTATAGTGTTCCTGAGACATGGGGCGTTGCCTGATCCCATTTCTACAGTGAATGTTTCTCCAGCTATTGAGGTTCTTGATATTTAGTGACTTTATTTAAAAATATGCAGATTTAAATTAGTTAATATTCACAAGATGACGGATTTTTTTGAATATCATGAATGTTGAATGATGTAAATTAATAAAACTGGGCTGATCTTGGAAATTCCAAGAAATATAGTCACCTAACTATATTATCTTGTCATTTTCTGTGCCAGCCTGACCTCATCATTGGCTGGCATCTGCGGCACCCAGCCTTTTAATTATTTTAATCATAAGATGCTCAGACACATAGTTTTTCTGTGATTTTTCCTAGACATTTTAAATCCAGAAATTTCTGCTTTCTTTGCAACAGAAGTATCATATAAGCTGGGAATGAGAATCTGAGATCATTAAGACCTGAAGCTTTGAGTGGATGCAGAGTCTGCCCCAAGATGCCTTTTCCTCAACTCTGCTCCACCACATGTAAGAAAGAATTCTGACCACTGCTGACTAGATTCAGTGTCCATAATCCTTATTTAAGTCCACTACAACCTATTCCCCAAGCTCTTATGTAACCAGTATCAGAATAAAGAGAAATCCTCTCAAACCTGTTAAGACAGCTTTACAAATTGTTATGTACATTTCTCCAATTTACAGGTGGCCATGACTACTCAAGTGGAAGCCTAGTACCCAGCATTACCCCCATACTTAGCAATGTACATCATTAGCAACTGAGAAGAGAACAAGCTGAAGCCACAGACTGTGGCAGACAGAATTGCTAATGTCATCACCAGAGTTGAGTTCCACAATTGCCATATTATATGCTAATTGTTGTCTAAATACATTCTCTTACCAAGAATGACTCCTTCCCCCACCCCAAACCACTGCTTTGTTCCACGAAGATCAATTCCACTGCCAGGATTTTTCAAATTCCAAATTTATTTATTTTTATTTTTTTATTGATGCTTTGTGTATTTCATACATCATTTTCCAATTCAGTTCAGGCATATTTCCCTTTCCCTTCCCCCCACCCCACCCCACCCCATCCCAGATCATGCATTCTGCCATAACTTTTCTGCATCTTTCTCTCAGATTTTTTTTCATTTTTTAGCAATAAGTGATAATTTATGAGTATAAGAATCCTTCATGTAAAACTAATTTGCAGCCAGCTGTGCCCAAACCCACACAGCTCATGGGACCCACCATCCAGCGCAGGGGGGGGGGCTTGTATGTTCAATCAAGTTGATCAAATGAGTGTCCAG
>VZQC01004059.1:612588-657883 GCA_009823505.1 Rhizomys pruinosus | reverse complement strand
AGCCTCTCTCTCTCTCTCTCCTCTTTTTGTCATATTCTCTTAATTTTGCTCCATTACTGGCTTGCTAGTTGGTTGTTTAGCTAATTGAATTGTCTGATATCGTATATGAGCTGCTTGGTGTTCTCATTATTATTAGTTTGTTTATTTGTTTATTTCCTTTTTGAATATGTTTTTGTTTTGCCTAACATTTAGTCATTTCCTTTTTCCTCCTAATTGGTTATTTTTCTAAACCTAATCAGATCTGTATATTAACAATCAATTCCCTGTGTTTTAACCTTTTTTCATCAAAGCAGACCTCATGACCATTGCTTCCTTTACTCCTACAAAAATTTTCTCTGCTCGTTTTTACATTTTAAACAGCTTACTTACAGCTCTCATGTCTCCAACTCCTACACCTTCCATCCCATACTGTACCTTCTCCTTTATTCCTTTCCTCACTACTTAATTTCACACTGTAAATACTTATACTTTTCATTCTTAATTTTAAAAATCCATGAAAAGTGTTCTACTGAAAGTATTTCAATGCTACAATCCTTGCACCCTGCAAGGGGCACAGATGTAATATAAAATAGTACAAAAGCAAAAATGCTAATGAATTAGTGGAGTTTCCATAGAACCTGTTTGAAATAGTTGTAGTAATAATAATTCTTAGTGAAGACACCCTCTTAGGAGGACTTACACCAAGCAAATGACAAACAAACAGAGCTGGGAAAGAGCAAGCATTTAAAAATTGAAGAAGCATCTATCTCCCCAGATCTGCAAAATACAAGAAAGGAGCACAAAACATGTGAGATGACATGCCACTGCCAATCTCAATCTCCCAACTGCCACAGCTCAGGCCAGTCTCCCACTGACTCAGCCCATCCCAATCTCCCACCTGACACATCCCATCTCAGTCCCCCACTGACACAGCCCATCCCAATCTCCCACCTGACACAGCCCATCCCAATCTCTCACCTGACTCAGCCCATCCCAATCTCCCTCCTGACACAGCCCATCCCAATCTCCCACCTGACACAACCCATCCCAATCTCCCACCTGACACAGCCCATCCCAATCTCCCATCTGACACAGCCCATCACAGTCTCCCACCTGACACAGTCCATCACAGTCTCCCACCTGACACAGCCCAGCCCAATCTCCCACCTGACACAGCCCAGCCCAATCTCCCACCTGACACAACCTATCCTAATCTTTCAATTCTTCTATGATAAAGCCCCAAACTACTAGTAGATAGCCAAGATGCCCACGAAAGAATTCAGAGTCCCTCTTTTTATTTTTTTTTTATTTTTATTTATTTATTTATTTATTTTTTTTTTTTTGTCTTTTCGAGACAGGGTCTCCCTGTAAGCCCCAGCTGCTCCTGGAACTCACTCGTAGACCAGGTTGGCCTTGAACTCACAAAGAATCCTCCTTGCCCCTCCTCTGCCTCCCGAGTGCTAAGATAAAGGCGTCGCCACCAGCCCGGGCAGAGTCCCTCTTTTTAAAGCAATTCATGACTATGTATAAGTCTCAAATAAGCAGACAAACTAAGGAAACCTACACACAATCTCAACAAGACAGTCTCCAAAGTGGTTGAAACAAGAAGTAAATTGCAGGAGAAAATCATAAGTCCTGGACAAAAATTTAGTAAGAGAATTAAACTGTGAAAATGAATCAAACAAAAATATTATGAAAATTAAAGAAGTAATCAAATGAAAATCCTATCAGAAATCATCATCAGTAGACAGCCGATGCAGAAGACTGATTTTCATAGATAGGGAATAAAGTTGAGACAAAATATACTCATATATCTCTCTATATATACATATATGTGATTATGACTAATATTTCTGAGAAATCTATGAAAATTCAAAAGCTCAAATCTCAGAATTTATAGGGAGGGCTGAAATAAATTCAAATGTCATAGATAAATTATTCAATAAATCATGAAAGTAAATTTCCCAAATCTAAAGAAAGAAGTTTAGATTCAAACACAATAGTCATTTAGAACTTCAAGGAGACTTGGCAAGAGAAGAAACCCCCCTGAGGACGCATTATAGTCAAGATGTTAAAAAAACAATATTAAAAGCTGTGGGGGCGGGGGAGCCAACTCACACACAAAGGCATGCATATCAGAATAATTTCACAGCTTTCATTAGCAATGCTAAAAGCCAGAAATGCATGGACAGATATATTTTAAGCCCTGAAAGTGAATAATTGCCAAACAAGAATAGAATACCCAACACACTTATCTTTCAAAATTGATGGAGAAATAGGAATATTTCAATACAAACATAAATCAAGGTAATTTATGACAACCAAATTCAACAGCACAACAGAAATTCAAGAATACAGACATGCAGGGAAAAAGAAAACAATTTCATCCATGAGAGTCAATGAAGAGCACATTCCACAAAAGGAACACATGAGAGAAGAGCTGAGGAAGTATTCATTCAACACAGTAAATGGTTAAACACTCCTAAGTAACATCAAAAAGGAAAAGAAATCCAATAAATCGGTCAATCAGAACCTCACCTAATAAAGACAGAGGGAAGCCTATTTTTGATAACTTTACTTTTAAATGGCCTCAAGTCACCACTAAAAAGGCGCAGACTAATTAATTGGCTGTATTAATAAACAAGGACCAACTATCTATTGCCTAAAACACAACTAGCTAGAAATACACTTGCCTCCATACTGAGTATTCATAAATGGAAGTCAGTCTACTCAGCAGGTGAATATTGTAAACAGGGATAGTTATTCTTGTAGATGATAAAGTAGACTTCAAGACAAAGCAAATCAGAAGAGATAAAGGGGGCCATTACATCTTAAAGGGAATATTTCATAGTGAAAACAGAACAATTGCTCTGACAAAATAATATTGGGGACTTTGCCACCCAACATTGATATTAATATAGATCCACATCCTAGATCACAAAGTGAACCTAAGCGAATACAAAAGAAATGACATAATTCCTTAGATTCTATAACACCAAATGGAACCCAAAAGCAAGAGAATCGTCAGAAACTATACAAATACTTAGAGAGTAAACAATGGATTTTTAAATACACAATGGATCATTGAAAGAACCAGAGACAGGTTAAAAATATTTCCAGGGGTCTGGAGTGTTGGCTTAGTGGTTAAGAACACTGACTGCTCTTGCACATGATCCAGGTTCAATTCCCAGCATCCACAAGGCAACTCACAAACATCCTTGAGTCCAGTTCTATGGGATCTGATAAAGGTTTCTGACCTCTGTGGGCATTATAGGCAGGTAATACACTTCTGACCTCTGAGTTCACTTACAAACATGCACACACATGCAGGCAATATACTCATTCATATAAAATAAAAATAAATAAATTTTCGAAATTAAAAATGTTTCCAGAAACAAATGACTATGATAATATCTAGATATTCTGGGGTACAGCTAAGCGGAAAGTTAATAGCTATAAAGACTCACAGTAAACAGCCAAAGGGATATCAAATAAGTAAACTAATAATGTATATTCAAGGTTTATGAAAACATGAAGTCCAACCTAGTGGACAGAATGGAACAACAAAATTGGGCATAAATTAAGGAAATAAAGACGAAAAGAACCAAGCACAGGATCAACCTGACAAAAGCATTTCTTTGAAAAATTTAACAAGATTGACAATTTTCCACTAAAGTAAGAAAAAGAAAGAAGGCCTAAATAAATAAGATGAAAATGGAGATTTTACAACAGAACCCAATGAAATCCAGAAGATCTCTAGGGAATATTATGAGAATGTATACTCTAAAAAGATGGAAAACCTAGATGGAATAGATAAATTTTGAAACACCAATGATCAACCTAAATAAAAGCCAGAAGATAAAAATAATCTACACAGACTGATATTGAGTAACCAAGATTGGTGTAATTATCAAGAGTCTCCCCACAAAGAAGAGTCCAGGATCAGATGGATTTACTACTGGATTCTTTCAAACTTTTAAGGATGATCTAGTAACACTTCTCAAATTATTTCACACAACAGAAAGGGAATGAATATTACCTTCTATGAAGTCACTATTATGCTAATACTAAAGCTTGATAAATATATACAAAAATAAGAAAATTATGGATCGATTTTCCTAACAACTATAGAAGCAAAAATTCTCACGAAAATACTTACAAACCAATTCAGAAATTAAAAAGATTATGTATCATGTGTGATATGACCAAGTAGACCTTATCTCAAGAATGGAAGGTTGTTTTGATATGCACAAATCAATAGCATAATTATCCAGATCTTCATATAAATAATTTAAGGACAAATCATGTGAGCACTTCTATAAGATGCAGGAAAGGCATTTGAAAATGTTCAACATTCTTTCATGATAAAAATTCTAGAGAAATTAGGACTAGATAGACTTTTTACCTCAAAACAGTAAACTTGTATTTAATATTATACTAAATGGAAAAAATGAAAGTATTTACTCTAAAATACATAATAAGACATGGGTGTTAACTCCTCTAGTGTTATTCAGTATATTGTCTGAAATCTTGGCAAGAGAAGCAAGACAAGATGAACATAACAAAGGAAGAAGTGAAATTACCTCTGGTCACAGATGATATTTTATACTTAACAGCCTATAAACTCTACTAGAAGCTCTTACATTTACTAAACAATATCTAAGTTACAAAATTAACATATAAAACCATTAGTTTTCACATATACTAATAATGAGCTTCTTAAAGAAATTGTGAAACAGCTGGGCATGGTGGCGCACGCCTTCAATCCTAGCACTTGGGAGGCAGAGGCAGGGGGATCTTTGTGAGTTCAAGGCCAGCTTGGTCTACAGAGTGAGTTCCAGGACAGCTGGGGCTACAGGGAGACCCTGTCTCAAAAAGACCAAAAAAAAAAGAATTGAATAAGTGGATTGGTAAGTGGGAGCTAGATTTCCCAGGTAATGAGAGGTGATAGAAAAACAAGAGGAAAAAAATAAATGATTCAGGAAGAATAGATTAGATTTGGATCAAATCCTGAAGAAGAATATTTACTAGCAATAACCTTTTGTAAAGATGATAAATTATGTCTATAATTTATGTAGCTTTAGTTGTGAACTTAACACACCCAGGTAGAAGGAATCTCAACTGAGGAATTACCTCCATGGAACTGGCCTGTGGCCATATCTGTGGGACGTTTTCTTAATTGCTGAGTGATGTGGAAGGACTCATCCCACTGTGGGCAGTGCCACCCCTGGGCAGGCGGTCCTGTGTTGGAGAAGGAAGTAGGGTGAGCATGGGCCAAGACAGCTGGTGAGTAAGCAATGTTCCTCCATGGTCTGTGCCTGTGCTCCAGGATCCCACCCTGAATTCCTGCTTTGGGTTCCCTGTGCTGCAAGACAAATAAACCCTTTCTTCCCCAAGTTGCTTTTGGTCAGTTTTTTTTTTGTTTGTTTGTTTGTTTTGTTTTGTTTTGTTTTGTTTTTTGTTTTTAGTTTTTAGTTTTTTATATGTATGAATGTACTGTCTGCATGTAAGTTGGTGCACCCGTGTAATGATGCAGTCAGAAGAGGGTGTCGGATTCCCCTGGAACTGGAGTTAAAGAAGGTTCTTAGCCTTCAAGTGGGTGCTGGGAATTGAACCTGGGTCCTCTGCAAGAGCAGTCGGTGCTCTTAACCACTGAGCCATCTCTCCAGCCTCTTGGTCAGTGTTTTATTGCAGCAACTGAACGCTAACTAGAACACTGTCCTTTTATTCCCCCTTGACTCCTTTTGCACATCTGTCAAAGTGATTGGCTTTATTTGAGTGAATATGCTTCTGAGCAATCTATGTTGTTCCACTAGCCTGTGTTTATTCTTTTAAAAATGTCACTATCTCTAGAAGAGTGAACTTTTGTAGTAATAACTGATTCTGTTTCAGTAATTTGTTAACTAAGGTCTTTTGCTCTTCATATAATGTTTAGAAGTGTGTGTTATATAATAGTTCACCATAAGTTCTGCTTAGGTTGAATCTGCTGATCACACAGAGAAGAAGTAATATTTGAGCAATGTTGAATATTTTATTTTCATCAATACTATATACCTCCCATAATTATACTATAGCTTTTATAATATGCATTGTTTTAGTTGTAATAGTCATAGCAATTGACACATTTTTCTCTTAAACTTAATGAAAAGACTATATTGCAACTATACAACTATAGAAGCATTTGCAGATATACTTGGGTTAGTTAATTCTCACATATTCTTTTAATATGTTAACTGAGAGGACTCAGAAGCAAGCATTTTGGAGAGCAATATGCATCCCAGTGCCCAGTTCATAATCTCTAGCTCCATTTTGAGAGATGACAGACCATGGATTCTTGGAGAGACACACAGTACAATTAATGAACATCTAGTACTAAAAGCAAAATTGAGGAAGTGCTTAAGATAATTTCAGCCAGTGATGGACATATGTCAGAGGAATAGGGATATTAGTTAACACATAAATAATGGGGTTTTGTCTGTATTAAGTTTGCATCAAACAGTAATGAGCTCTTAATGACAAAGTTAGGAAAGCTTGTATAATAAGACAAGGAAAGTAATTCTGAGTTACTACACAAATATAAAGTAAGTTAACTGTATCTATATTTATATAATCAAGTGACTAAGTAATATAATGATAAGGAGATTAAATATATCTCACATGCTGAAGAATCCCAAGTAATAAATATATGTACATAAGATTTTGTGATGTTGTAACTCATTCCTTAATTTTGGACTGCATACATGATAAAAACTATGGGGAGGGATATTTTTAAGTCTTACTTTACAGGCTTTAAAATAACACACACACACACACACACACACACACAAGAATAGCATTACAAAAATCTGGCAAGCAATTTCAATCACATGGGCCCATAATATCATCAGTAATTATTGATGTTCAATGGTCCCTTGCCATGATGTGGAGAAGATGTCCGCTTAGCTCTCTCTTCTTTCCCTAAACATATCATCTATTCCAGCCATGGGAAAATAGCCACAATATGATAAAGAAAATCCTACAAGATTCCAGACAGACTAGTATTCCTCGAAACTATGAAGATCATAACAAATAAAATCTTAGATATCTTCAAGGTCTACAAAAGCCTAAGGTGATAAAATGAGAGAGGGTGCCACACTGGTGACATATGAGAATAGAAATAAGGGGTTTAAGGACAACTAAGACAGTCTAAATAATGGATTCTGTTTATCATAATGTGGTAGCATTGACTATTGGTGACAATTATAACATAGTAATGTGAAATAAAAGAGACAGGAGAACTGGGGATGGTATGCAGGGCTCCTATATCATAGCAACTTTTTTGTAAATCTATGGTCGGTATTAATAAAAAGTACAATAAAAATAGAAAAGCAAGTATATATTGAAGATATATTCCTCTTGATTAAAAGTACTGACTTGTTATGTCCCAATATAAAATTTGTATAATTTAGTTTCTTAATCTGTAAGATACAGATAATAAACTACTGTTTGTTGAGAATATTAAGTAGTTTAACAAAGGAGTTATGGTGATATACACTCATGCATGCATGTATGCATGCAGACACAAATACACAAGCTACGTTTCTAAGTGTCTGGACATAGTTTGGGTCATCATACTATGACAGTGAGGTAACACTGGTGGGAGACACACTTCTAACAATGCCTCCCCATGGCAATCATAAGCAATCAATTTCATAAATGTCAGTAACTGAAGGCTGAGAAACTGACTAGGGTGTTTTCCCACACACTGATAAAACAGATAAACTGAAAGAGTCTGACATACCTAACACTGACTAACTAAACAGAAGTACATAAACAATGAAAGAATAATTCTGCTAAACTTGACAAGACGAATATAACACTAACTTTAGCCGCTTGGAGAAAACAAGATTTTGATTATTTAGTATGTTACCTTCATATAAATGCATAATATATAATGCATCTGTTTGTTTCTAGTTAAATATTTATGTCAGCACAACACACTGACTAGTTCTTTTCTCCACATCTCTGAAAATAACTACATTGTTCTATTGTCATAATTCTCAAAATGTATATTTAAATAAAGACATAAAGCACATTGAAATATATAGAGAATGTTCAGGAAAGAATTTCTATGTTTGAATTTTTCATCCTATTTCTCAACACCAACAAAAGGTTGATAATATATGCCATAAATTTAAGGACATATGTTTTTTAATTAATTTATTTATTTATGTGTATGAATGTAATGTCTGCATGCAAGTTTGTGCACCCGTGTCGTGCAATGCTGCGGAGGTCAGAAGAGGGTGTCGGATTCCCTTGGAACTGGAGTCCTCCTGGAATTGGAGTTACAGATGGTTCTCAGCCGCCATGTGGGTGCTGGGGATCGAACCCAGGTCCTCTGCAAGAGAAGTCTGTGCTCTTAACCGGTAGGCCATCTCTCCAGCCCCAAGGACATATATCTTAACTGTATTCTGTTGTGAAAGTTATTCTATGGAGAAATGAGGAGACACAATTTATAAAATACATTAAAAGTTTTAAGGATTTTTCAAATCAGTTTTTAAAGTGCTTTAATGGGCTTGTAATTTCCCTTCAGGTACAAATTCTGCGTCTCTCTCATTGTCTGCATTTTCCACAACATAAGGTCTTTAGAAACAGAGCCTGTTGTTTTGCAAATTGTTAGATACCTAGAAACTAAGTCCTTCATGCAATAACTATTTCAGAATGATTAACAGACGCAACTTTATAAGGATGTCTAAAGAACACAGCAGCTATTTACTCAAGGGGAAGAGGAGAAGAAAACTCCCTGAAGAGGCAGCAATTTGTATCTCAAGAGACTTGAGCTTCCCTTTAGCTACTTGGCCCTTAAACCAGAGCACACAGCAGCTCTCACAGGAGCAGCTCCCATGCCCTGCTTGTAGCTCCGAGTATAGAATCAACTGCATCATCAGCAGATGCTCCTGGGTCTTGCATGATGTTTTCTAAGTTTCAGGGTGCAGCATATCTTGATCCATGACTGTGAATTCTGCAGTTTTAATGAAGAAATCTTAAATGGAAAATTCCAGAATTAACAAATTGTAAGCTTTAAATAAGCTTTCTTCTAGTAAAAAAATAAAATAAAATAACTATGGATCATCTAATTCTGGCCATGAAAGGCAACCTCAATCCACAAGCAACTAAAAAGAAAGGACTTATTAAAATAGAAAGATGAAAAATATTATAAATAATTCCGACAGTCACTAAACCATTGCCAACCCCCAGTCCTGGTATTCAAGAGAAAGAAAGCACAGTGAACTCATATTCCCATCAGCCAGAGGCCATTTTCCACATTGTAATACAAAAGAGATAGTACTGGGCTAGAGAGAAATTCTCAGCAATTAAGAGCCTTGGATACTCTTGTAGAGGATCCAGGTTTGGTTCCCTTGTGGCAGATAACAACCGCTAGGCCATCTCTCCAGTCCTAAGGCTGATTTTTATATCCAAGTCCTGGATTAGAATGGACATTGAGCATTACAGTTCCCTCAGTCCACTTCCAAAAATAAGGCAGATGTGCTTAACTCCATCTCTGAATGCATGAACATGTCTCCTTAATACTCTTGCACAGCCAGAGTCCCTTGGCTGCAGTTGCAGCTCTGTGGAAATCATGAAAGTGAAATCATGGAAGTGCAGAGCAGCCTCAGCAGCAGGTGGTGGCTACAGCAGGGGCTTGTGCAGGATTTCCCACACCATCTTCCTCCTGAACAGAGGCATGTGCTTCTGGGCAAAGGTTATTGGTTGCCCCTGAGAAATAGAATCCGCATATTTGCAGGTGAACGTTCCACAGTCACTGCTGTTCAGCTGCTGTGGGATCTCCTCTGCCGTCATGCTACGTCGGCTCCACTCCAGAGCATCCAGCTCCATGTTTCTTCAGGTCTTGCTCTCAACTTGTAGATACTGGAAAATTGTCTCACAGATGTCTTGTCTTTCCTGTCCCATTAAATCCAGATATAGGACACTCTTTTTCCTTAGGTCTGCGGCCACCAGGCTCCAGTGACCCTGCAGGTGAATTGGCACCAGAATCAGTTCTTTTGCAAAGAGGTCAACTCCCTGAGTCCATCTTCTGACTGACCTGTGGCCCCCATGCTTCAGTTTTGTGTAAAAGAAGCTGTTAAATGCACAAAGCGCTGGATAGCCTTTGTTTTCGTTTCTTTTCATGAGAAGATTCATGTAAAAATTAATGATTTCATCATTGAGCCCCTCGGAGTCCTTTAGTGTCTGTATGTCTCCATGAGTGATGCGCAGTTTGAAGGCGCAGCTTAAGATCTCATCTTGTGGGCCTGGGCCCAGAGCCTCGCTGATTTCCTTTTCCATGTCCTCTGTCACATCAAAGACAGCGTCCATTGCTCTGCCCTTTTCTTGGTCTGCAGGAGCCTTTTCCTCTGCTTCACGTGTTGGCATTTTGGTGGTGAGTAGGCCATTGCTGTCACACTCTACTCTGTTCAGTAAGTCTGGGTGGTGTCCTCTTCCTTCTTCTTGTTCAAGGTTTATTACAACTGTTTTCTGTGTATCAGGAATGTTCTCCTCTGAACACTTCTTTTCACCCTTTACTAACAAGCGATGTCCTCTTATGACACTGGTAGATTGTTTGGGGTGGAACTGAGTTGTTTTGGATCACTGAATCTGCCCTTCCACACAGCCTTCGATCTTCAAGGTGTCCTTGGGGCTTGTGTCATCACTGTCTGGGTCAGAGTTGACATGATCACCATGTTCAAGGTGTTCCAGTAACCTCTAGTACTTTTTGTTTTTGTGTTTCTGAACACTTTCTTCCAGGACACAGTAGGGCCTCTTGCGACCCTTGCCGCCATCCACAGACTTCACCTCATTGGCACCCTCTTCCTGGGGTTTCCATATCTGACCCTTGCCAGGCTCTTCACACAGGAGCTCAATATCACCCTGCTCCCGCTTCACCCGCTTCCTGGCCTTGCCAGGCTCTTCAGACTTCACCTTGGCCCCTCCCTCGTCCTGGCATTTCATCTTGGCTCCATGCTGTTGGTGAGGTTGCCATGTGGAGAAACTACTTGGATGGCCTTTGCTAAGGTGTGGGCTGTCTGGTGTGTTAGAGCCTTCCGATTTCCAAGTAAAAGGGAGGGTGGGTTGGACTCTGGGTGGGTGGTCTTGGGTTGTTGTCACCCTGCTGTCTGAAGGAACACTTCTAGTAGATGCATTATCCACAAAGGACTTGCTAGTCAGTCCACAGGATGAAGAGCTCAGATTACCTTTTTGTCAATGGAGGTCACCTTAGGCCCTGGGCTCAGTCAGAATGAGAAACCAGGTGAGTTTGCTACCTCAAAGAGTGTTTTCCACTTGGTGAAGATTTGAGGTGGTAGTTCACCAGCTCCAGTGTAGAAAACTTTGTAGAGTTCAGGCTCTGCCTCTTGGGGAGGCCCCACCAGGGCACACTGACCCTCTGGGGACCCAGAAATCACAGAAATCTCACTAAGTATCCTAGCCAGTTGCCACAAAACACTGAGCTTTGACAACACAGCCAACACGTTCGGGACAAGGCCCAGAAATGAGGCCTGCCTCAGGGGTTGCCTTAGCTACGAACTTCAAGGTTCTGTAGCAGGCTGTGATGCAATTCAACCGACCATGACCCAAGGTTCTGAGATGGGTGCAGGCTCTGCCTACTGCCATACAGGTCCCAGATCTTAAAGCTGTTCCAAGGCCAAATCATAACTCCAGGGTGGCAGGATGTGAGGTCTGAAAGGCAGAGTAGGAGTCCAGGGAACTGGTCACACACATTTCTGTTCCCCCTTGCTGAGTATAGCATAGATTACTGTCACTGATTCCTTCAGATTGATCTAGGTATGGTTTACTCTGCCCAAGAAGGTGTAGCTCAGGCAGTGTATGTTTATTCCAGAAGTTTAAGAGTTAGTACACTATTCCTCTCAGTGCCTTTTTTTGGTTCCTTGGGTATGGACACTGGGTCATGGTAAACCTGTCAGCTCACATCCTTGAGTGAGCAGAGACTCCTGACAAGGCACAACAAAAGCCAAAGAGATAGATAAGCTTCTGCTATATTGAGTCACAGAGATTTGAGTGTTGTTTGATGTCTCAGCTTAACCTAGGCCCTATTGACTAGGACATTTGCTTTTAGGGATGAGTCTTATTGTCCACTGTGGACAAGTATAGGAAACAAAACCCAATCACCCTTCCTTGATGGAACCTAGTGCTTCTACATGGGGGTAGGAAACAAAACCCAATCACCCTTCCTTGATGGAGCCTAGTGCTTCTACACGTGGTAGATGAAGCCAATAGGAAACAATTTGCATCCTTTCAAAGTAGCTCCTCCCGGGCTGGAGAGATGGCCTAGCAGCTGAGAGCAATGACTGCTCTTGCAGAGGACCCGGGTTCGAACCCCAGCACCCACACGGTGGCAGAGGACCATCTTTAACTCCAGTTCTAGGGGAATCCGATGCCCTCTTCTGACGTCCACGGCATTGCACGACATGGGTGCACAGACCAGAATGGGCAATAAAGACATGCCATCCATCTGTGTCTTGTTCAGGTCATAGCCAGCAATGTCCAAAATAGTAGGGCCCAAGTCACTGTTGGAGACCAGCATCTTGCTTGTCTGGTTTGGTTTGATCCCAGGTCCTCGAGCCAATAGTGGAACTTTGATATCAAACTCATACAGCTGTTTTTTGCCTATTGGCAAAGAAAACGGTCCTGTGTGGTAGCCATTGTCTAAGGTATAGAAGATGTACGTGTTGTTGAGGTCCCCAGTGAACTCTAATCTCTTCACCAACTTCTTCTCCACAAGGTCATCCACTGAGAGCAGAGTTTGCCATCTTCTTCTAAATTCATTATCTAAAAACTGTATTGAAGAATTAGTCATTGGAGTCTTGGCTTGTCTAATTAAACAGTGCTTGTTCGTTCCGTGGATGTTGAAGCTCTCTTTTCTTGGTGCAAAGACATTCTGGAAGGACTTCTGGTACTGAGGTGCAGCCATCCATGGGGAATGAGGTGTGGAGTGGAGATCATCATGAAGAATGGCTCAAAGTTGGACTTGTAGTCCAGGAAGTCCAGGGAGACACTAGCCAGCATGCCTGTCAGGTAATCCACACTGTGGTTCTCGCCGTGCTTTCAAGCCTACCCACTGACAGAGAGAGTATAGTTATAGTATTTAGAATTCTTTTCCAGGGCATACCAATAACACTAGCCCAGGGGGACATGCTCCAGTCCGCCTGCATTTGGGGTTCCATACTCATTTAACTACTTCCCAGCAAAAATGGTTTGATAACCACACGATGATCTGAGGATTGTTGGGAAAGTGTTTGGCTCTTGGATCTTCGGCCAAGACCTGCTACTGCAGTTTCCTTCCAGAGTATTGTTAACAACGTGATGGTTGTGTGGGTACTTTCCCATCAGGATGCTGGCTCTGCTGGGGCGGCAAAGAGCACTTGGCACATAAGTGCTGGAGAAAGTCATCCCCAACTCTCCAATGAGTGTCTTGGTTTTCTTCAGTGGTGTCGTGCCGCTTTGTCCTGGTCGTCTGTGAGCAGCAGCACCACGTTGGGTCTGTGGGCCGCAGTTGCCGTCGCCGTCCCCGCCTGTCCCAGGCAGCAGCGGCAGCAACAGCAGCAACAGCAGCAGGGCAGGTGTCAGCTGGGCTGGGGCCCACCTGGGACCTGGGACAGGAGGCGCATGGCTGGGCGGCGCTCCTCGATGAGGCGGGCACTGCAGGGACGCTACAGGATCCAGGGGGGCAGGCCTGGACTCTTCGGGAGAAGAGGGCCGCCAACTTCTGAATTCTTATCATCTTTTACAATTCACTGCCTCCAAAGAAGCCCAACTATCCTCCAGCAAGTTTTGTCAATAGATAAATTTTCCCCATAGGAAAATAAATGCATGAAAATTCATTTCAGAATTTTCTGCCCAAATAATTTATAATGCACATTGTTTGTTGGGTACATTGACAAATGTAGCCACATGTTGTGTTGAGTACTTTGGCAGAAACAGTTCTTATTAGGAAAGTTAGCTAAAATCTATCTTGCTGGCAATAACAGAAAACTATTATTCATGCTGAGACTTACTGGATCAGAACACCTGTGTTTGCTTAAATATTCATATTATTCATTTTCTTTATTTTCTCTGACTAAAATGGAAATAAGGTGTGTTCTCTTTGTTTAGCAGAAATTCAGTGATTCTTATATTCATTCTGATGGAAGATTTTGTTTCTTTTTCACTAAAATTACTTTCTTTTTTTTTTCAATTCCAAAATGCATTTCATAAGCATTGATGAATCCTCATGATCTGTAGGCGTTTCTAAAATATATATTTCCCATATGTTAGGAACTCAAAATTAATTATCTGTCTAAAGCTGGAAACTTTTCTACATTACACCTTCTGTTTTATGATGTTCCTCTCCAACAAGATAATCTTCCCCTGTTCCCCAAACCTTTTCCCAGAGTGAATCCCTTCCACTAAGTGGGGATTAGTAAGGTCTTAGGTACCCTTCCTTAGCAAAGCTCACTCCTTCTCTGCGTTTACATGACTTTCAAGTGTCTTTTACAGATATTGCTTGCAAAACTATACATACTGGATGAGGTATGCATAACTCATAAAGTTATTCTTCAGGTGAACTCTTTGAACTTGAATACTAGAATCTACCCACACTATTTGTATTAACATTGGGTCCTATTTTGCAAAATAAGGATATGATAATGTTGTATCTTGGGGATTTTTGACTGTTATATTATTTTTTTTCTTTTTTAATGTTTTAATTGAAGTTTTGTACATTTCATGCATCATTTCTCAGTCCAATTTAGACTCATATCCCTTTCCATGTCCCTCACCCCACCCGAGTTCATGCATTCTGCTATGCACATCTTACATCTTATATCTTTTCTTGAGTCTTTTTTAAGTTTTTCAAAGCAGAGATTACTGTTTTGGGGAGAACTTTACTGTTTCAGTTGGTTCTTTGCCCCAGTTCTTTTGTTGTTTTTGTCCCTTCCAATCTGTATTGCTTAGACACATATATATGCATATATATATATATATATATATGTGTGTGTGTGTGTGTGTGTGTGTGTGTATAGTAACATGTCATCTATGTCATCTGAAAATAAATTGTATGTTATTTCCAAATCATGTTTCAGGATTCATGCTTTCCTTTTTAATTTTATATTACTCTAAAATATGCAAACATATCCTCCACCTGTATACCAAGATTACAAAGTCTGAGAATAAGTGGTAGGTTAATTCTACAACCTGTTAAGGGATTCATATTATAAGAGCACAGTTGCTTTTATATAAAGAGGAATATACCATTAACATTGCTCAGTTTGCCTTACAACCAGGTACTTGGAGTTAGCATCCACAAATGAGGTACATCATTCATCATTTGTTTTTATGAGACTGTGTTACTTCACTTAGCATGATGTCCTCTAGCTCCAGCCATTTTCCTGCAAAGCTCGTGATGTTGTCTTTCTTTACTGCTGCATAGAACTCCATTGAGTAGATGCACCACCTTTTCTCTATTCACTCATAGGCTGAGGGGCACTTGGGTTGGTTCCAGCTCTTGGCTATTGTGAAGAGAGCTACAATAACCATGAATGTGCATGTATCTCTGAAGTAGGATGAGTCTTGTGGGTATACCCAGGAGTGGTATGACTGGGTCAGGTGGTAGGCTCATTTTGAGTCTTTTAAAGGTTCTCCACACTGATTTCCATAGTGGTTGTACAATTTTACATTCCCACCAACAGTGGATGAGTGTTCCACTTTCACCACAACTTCTCCAGCATTTTGTATCATTTGTTTTCTTGATCCTAGCCAGTTTTATTAGAGTGAGATGATATCTTAAAGTGGTTTTAATTTAATATTTCCTTAGTTATTCGAGATGTTGAACACTTTTTAAGATGTTTCTCAGACATCTATATTTCCTCACTTGTGAAGTCTCCGTTCAGCTCTTTACTCCATCATTTAAATGAGTCATTTGTTTTCTTACTTGTTTGTTTTTTTGAGTATGTATTCTGGTTGTTAATATTCTAAATGAGGTTGCATGCATACACAGAGTACTTGAAAGACAACGTACATCATTCTAGGCACAGAAGACTTAAACATCATTACAATATATCACTACAGCTAATACTATCTGAAATCTGGATTGTGATTCCTCTGGAGAAGTTCGTGTTTTTACCCCTTTGTAAAGCTCGAAACTGGAGTGACTAGCATGAAGTCCATTCTGGTAAATATTGCTTAGTTAGTAAACAAATAAGTGACTAAATCACAAGAACCTATTAATCTTTTGAGATTTTTACATGTATGTTTTTAACCCATTTGGTAATAAGGCATTTTTCATCATCATTATCACTGTGCACAGTCATTTATGTCCTCCTATGGGCACTGTCCATTATTTCTAATCCCTTGTGCATATAAAATATTTTTATAATGCATAAAAGTAGTATGATCCACCGAAAGATTTTTAGAAATAATGTGAATCTCTCAATGGGCTCTAGAATCCACCCACCAATTATTCTCAAACTCTGTAATTACTGTATATGGGTGAAGAGTATGTATCCGTATTTTAGTGTAATATAAAATTAATGGAGGAAAATGTGAATTCCTAAGCATAAAAAAACAGACTGAGAGAAAGATACAGGGCAGTTATGGCAGACTGCATGGTCTGGGGTGGGGTGGGGGCAGGGAAGGGAAAGGGGAATATGCCTGAACTGAATTGAGAAATGATGTATGAAATACATAAAGCATCAATAAAAAATTTAAAAAATAAAGATGTAAAAAAAAGAAATATACACTGTTAACTATAGTGAATCCCCCCCACCTTGTCCCTTTAGGTCTGTAGTGCTCTGTTCACCAATACTTAACAGGCTCTTGATAATTAGATCACTAACAGCACACTTCTTTGTCTCAGGAGGACAATGAATATACTCTTGAGCAGACAAATGGCCATGGGTTTCCTGGTCTGATTTCAGTTTTCAGGAATGGACTCTGTGGTGGTTTGCTACAAGCAACACCTGAACAGGGATAGTCTGAAGTATAGGGAATCCACTGAAAACTCTGGAGAAGAATGGAGCCCTGGTAAGCATGCAAGGGGACCTTCATGACACCAGGGTAACCAAGGGACAAATGAAAAGTAAAGGGGAGGATTGGACATACTTGTTCCACAGGAACCTTAAAGCATAAGAAGTTAAAGTGAAAAGAATTTTCATGAGTTTTCTAAATATATAGGCAAATATTTTCAGTGTCTGCCTCTTTAAGGCATGCTACATGAGCAGCAATGGAAAGATAAGGTACAAGAATTTAAACAAGCAGATCTCGCAGCTGGCACTGGGCCTGGCACCATAATCAAAACGTCACCAACTTAATGGCTGAGAAAGAAAAGATACAGCTTTGCATTGTGCAGGATGTACCAAGAAATACCAGCAGAGAAGTTGGCCCATCTAAACATTAAAAGGAAGAAAAGCCTCAGACTACTACAGACATCAAACATCTGTGTGGATCCTAATGTAACAACTATTTATAATGAGTCCTAATGAACCTTACCTTCTAGGTGCCACAAAGTTTTAATATGAGAGACTTTCTTACCTCCTTTGCACAGAACAAAGAAATACACGATGGTAATGAAGTCATTCTCTAACTGCAAACTAGAGTCGACTGTTATAGAGGTAATCTCTTATAAAACCAGTATAACTGCTTTCTTTAATTGACTAATAGACATAGGAACTGTGAAGAGGATTATTCTGTATTCAGAGCCAAATATAATACTAAAGTCTTTTTAAGCTGTGCATTTAAGCAAAATATATTAATACAGGAGAGCTCTGATATCAGCAATGGATTATTCTGCCAAAGAGCTGTTGGCCAGGGAATCCAACCCCCCCCCCAAAAAAAAGATAAAGCCTTCTTGCCTGTAAACTGGGATACCTGCAAAAAGAGAGGTGGTAAGGTCCTGCTGTCGAACACCTGGTGTAAGCATGGGAAAGATGTATTGAGACTGCACTTGCAAGTGTACAGTTGGTCTCTGGAATGCCAGAGAGTGTTACCAAAGGCGACTAAAACCAATAAAGCAAAAATTGGTCTCCTTGAGTCAAGCAAGACTCCTCTGTCAGCATCAGCTACACCTCACCTGCCTGGAAATACTGTGCAGCAGTGGCAACCACGTGTCTGTATATCCCAAATCTAATTAGCTATTAGCTCTCTCCTTGGAGGAATAATTCATGGCTGATGCCACAAGCTTACATCCTCTAGTGGTTGGGATATGTTATAAGCCATAGTAAGACCTTGTCATCTTTTACAGAAAAAATATAATTCATGGATTGGCATACCATCCAAACCTCTGTGTCTATACCAAAGTAACCTACCCTAATAATTAGTACTGTTTAAATACCTATATAGCTAATCACTTGTGCTTCATTAGAAGGATTGAAGGTTATTCCTGGACAAACTGTCAACCCATGAAACAGCCAGAACTGATCAGAGTCCAAAACAACATCTCCAGAGAAAGTAGACTGTTTTGCTTCTTGTCCACCTGTGCCCCTTTTCTAAGCCTAGGGAACAATCTGTGGAAGAGGGGGTGTGGTAGAATGTAAGGGCTGCGATTGGGGTGAATGGTGAAACTACAAAAATATAGACTGGACACTTAGGTGATCAACATGATTGTACATACAAGCCCCTCCAGCTGGATGGTGGAAGCCTTGGGCTGGGTGGGTTTGGGTATAGCTGCTTGCAAATTGGTTTTACATGAAGGATGCCTGTACTCATAACTTATTACTTATTGTTAAAAATGAAATAAAAAAATAAAATAAAAGAAGAATTTAAACAAGCACACAGATAGGGCAAAGTTATCCCTTTAAATCTTTAGTCTCTGTGTAATTTTCAAACTTTGGCTGCTCAAACTTTACAGACACCTGCTCCTTCAAAGCCAGGTGATCAAAAGATTTTATAGGAAGAAAGGGGTAATAGAGAGGAATCTTCCCTCTAACTGCAATTTCTAGTTGTCTCTCATGAGAGATTAAAATTGGTTTTCTTTGAATGCATGACCAGCTAAATTGTGCATGGTTAAATACTTCCTTTTAGCCTAAAGTCCATGTAATAAAGGAATATTCCTGTCCTGTCTTTTTGTTATCTGTCTCAAGGACAGGGGAACTGGCATCTCCTCTGTCCATGGACTCCATAACCTGTTGCCCTCTGCAAATCTCTTCCAGCAGTAGTAGCCTGTGGCATAATGGACAGGAAGCTCCAGCTGGCCAGTATCAGCTGAACAGCAACAGACACTCCCCCATTGCCTGAGCACTCCCTGCAGTAACTGTTGGTAACCCAGATGGCTATGCTGGAATTTGTTCTTGGATAAGATTCTTCAGTCTGGGAGTTAATAGACAAATGGTTTTGGTGTTTGTTTAGTAGTGTGAACCATAGGCTAATGTTTTTGCCTACTGATTTAGTAGTCACATGGCCTTGATGTTAGAAAGTCCTTTCCCAGTCTACGACCAGAGCCCTAGACTGGGTCAGGTTGTTTCTTAATGTTTGAACCTGGGATAAACAATGAAACAAACAAACAAAACCCCTAAAAAACAGGATAAGTTAAAGAGCCCTTTGTAGCCAGCAATACTAAACCCTGCCTTCTCCAGCTAGCCCCTTTAAGCTGGCAGAAGGGTATATGACATTGTCCTAAGGATATGTTTATTACTTTCCTCCTAGGCATAATAAGGTCACTTAACACAGGGACAGTCCTCTTTCTCAAATGGCCGCAAAAAACACATCAAAACTAAAATAGGTCCTTGGCCTTAATTCTGACATCATTTTCTTGGCTCCAAAAACAAATCCTGATGCCTTTAGGGGACAAAAGTCGTCCCAGAAAAGAAACTTAGACTCTAAATTTTTCCTTAATAACAAAATTAATTTTAAATGTGCTTATATCAAATTATATTTTTAATTTATGATGTGTGTTAGTGATAATTCAATTCTTGATCAGCAACTTACATTTGAAAAGGCCTTTCATTTTGCTTTAATTTCCACAAAGCAAGTTATGACAATTGACTTCCTCCTAATCTTGTTCAGACCTATGGGTGGTTGATTAATTATCATAGATAAATTTGGAAAAGGTAAAGAAAATAAACAAAACAAAACACTCTTACCACTTTTTTTCCCTGTTTGTAAAAGTTTAAAAACTAAAAGTACTGAATCTGGGGGAAAAGAGTTTGTTTACAATATCTTAAAATGTAACTTTCTTTGAAAATCTTTAAGTAAAAACTGACATTATATACTTTTAATAAATTTTCACACTTGAACCATAATAATTCTCAAACCCCAAAATTCTTAAAACTTTTATTATCTACACTTTTGGGTAATAGTTTTATATATACATATATGTATATTGTTTACATTATTTTGTACAGTTATGGGACATCACTACAAAAAATACATTTTTGTACACTAAAATATTTATTTTAAAACTATTGAAATATGTATATAATAAAAAGTCATTTGGTATTATAAACAAAAAATAAAAATAAATAAAATTCTGTGTTCAGTTTCTACAAAATAAAATTCTAAGCAGGTTTTCTCTAAAATCATCTAAGTATTTTCATGCTTTCCAGCTTGCCTTTAAAAACAAATCTTTAGTATTGTCTATACTTCTAATTGACTTCTTTTACTCCTGGCTCTGTTTATCCTTTCAAGATGGTTTCCTTAGATTTTGTCTCATATGTACTCCCCATTTAAAATCAGTATTTTAAAATCAGTATTTTAAATGGGGAGTACATACATGCTATCTTATTTCAGATATTTACAACTTGGCCTACAGCCCCTCAAAACTTCTGTGTCTCAGGAATAGGCACTGCCATCAAGATCTTTCAGAGTTCTGAATATCTGACATGTTTTGGCCCAGAAGACCAGACTGGAATTATCCAGCCTATGAGTTTTTGATCCTGTATGGGTGGATAAGTGTCCCCTAACAAAAGAAAATTTGTGTTCATTTTATGAACTCATTCAACAAAAAAATTATTAAGGGCCATATAGAGCCTTCAGTTAGTCCATGGGACACCCCAGTATTTGTGATAAAAAAGAAAATTAGCAAATGAAAAATGCTACAAGATCTCTGTCAAATTAACACAGCTATTCAACGTCATAGCCAGGTTTGCCCTCTCCAACTGATACCTAAGGATTGGCATGTTGTTATCATTGACTACTTATCAGTTACAGAGCTATTCCAAATTTTACAAGGTAATTATGATCTCAACAATCCCTGCTCTCTGTCCCCAGAAACTAAGGGAAAGTTATCCTGGGTAGAACAGAACATAGAAAACGTTCAGTTGATGCAGATTGACCTTGCACCACCTTTTACCTTGCTTGATTTTCCTACTCCCAGTTGCTTGATTTTCCTACTCCCAGTTCTCCTACAGAAATGCTGGAGCAAAATGAAGGGTCAGTCAAGTAGATTTTTTACCCCACATTTCCAATAAGAAATTGGAAGCATACTTGGAAAAGATGGAGTTATTTCTCATGGGAGGAGGTGCCTCTTAATGATGATGAGGACTCGCCCTCACACTGTAACTCCTCCCATGTTCCAAGGATGTAACATTAACTTTCCAAGAGAACACTTTTTGGGAAATTACTATTTATGATTTCCTAGTAATCTTAATTGTCTTCATGCCTAAAGCAAATTGTTTTTATTCTTACACTGTATAAACTGGATAATTCCAACATTTTTCCATAATCCTCCAAATGCTGATGTGTCTGTATATTTCACTGATGGTATTCGTTGAGGCCAAACAGCCTATGCAAGGACAAAGATAGCAACACTTCACACGTCCTGTAAATCTGCACAACAGAATGTATTGTTCTCGGGCTGACTGATGTGATTGAACCTCTTAATTTGTGACAGACTCACTATATGCTATGAGATCTTGACTGTTACTAGACAGTGCTACCATTTATTTTCTTGAATAAAAATAATCCCAGACAGCAGGCGGCAGGTTCCAAGACCTTACCACCCCTTGCACTCCTGGCGCAGGGTTCCAAGACTATTAGAGCCCTGTTGCTTCCAGCCCAGGGTCCCAAGGCCATCCCAGCCCATTCCCTTCCAGCACAGAGTGAGTGACAGGTCAGGCTTCTAGGCAGGCAGGGTCCAGGACCATCCCAGCTCCTCTGTCTCCAGCCCAGGGTTTCAAGAAGATCCAAGCCCAATCATTTCCAGTGCAGGGTTCCAGGACTATCTTAGCACCTTCACTTCATGTGCAGGGAGAGTGACATGGCAGGCCCCTCTGCAGGTGGGATCCAGGACTATCTCAGCCCAGCTGCTTCCAGTGCAGGACAGGATCCAGGACTATCCAAGCCTAGTTGCTTCAGATGCAGGGTCTCTGGAACTGCTGCTCTGACTTCCAGATTAGATCAGATAAGGCCCTATGGTCACCTTGGTGTGACAAGATTGAGTGGGCAAAAAACAGTGCCCCCCCCCCCTCTTGCAGCCATCCTGGTGGGAACAGAGAAGGTGACTTGGAGCAAAAAGTAACAGAAGAGACAGCAAAGACAGAAAACATTGCAGCCTAGAGGAACAGGCCTTTAAACACATGAAGAAACACTTGGATTTTGCATCAGACTATAAACAAAATCAAATCCACATGCCAAGAGCACAAAGGAAAATCAACAACATGAGGAAAGCAAATGATAAGTCCCCAACAAAATCTATCAGTTCTGTAGAAGACCCCAACAATGAGTTCTTCCTGGACATAACCCAGGACACAGATCTTAAAAGAACAATAATAGACATACTCAAAGAAATGAAGGGTGAGAATTACAAACTCAGGAATGAAGTGGAAACACTGAAAAGAACTCATGTTGAAATGAGACAGGAAACCAACCAGTGAATCAAGGATCTTGAAGGAGAGAATGACTAACTCCAAACGGAACTGGAAATACTAAAGAAATCACAGGATGAAGTGAAAAAGGAAATTGCACACTTATCCAATCAGCAGGAAAAGATGGGAGAAAATCTCAGTAACAGATTAGATGAAGGAGAAAGTAGAATATCAACACTAGAAGACAAGGTAGAAGAACTGCAATGCTCAAACAAAGAGTATGAAAAAATTTAAAAATCACAAGTGTGGAACAATCAGGAAATATGGGACATTATGAAAAGATCAAACCTCCACATCATAGGAATAGAGGGAGGAGAAGAATCCCAGGACAAAGGTATTGATCAGATCTTCAACAGAATAATAGAAGAAAATTTCCACAAACTGCAAAATGACAAACTCATACAAGTACAAGATGCACATAGAACACCAAATAGACAAGATCAGAAAAGGAATACTGCATGCCATATCATATTTAAAACACTAGATGCCCAAAACAAAGACAAATTACTGAAGGTAACAAGAGAAAAAGAACAAGTTACATATAAAGGAAAACCCATCAACATTACAGCTGACTTTTCAGAGCAAATGATGAAAGCCAGAAGAACCTTGGACCAAATATTCCCAGTACTAAGAGCTATAGATGCTAACCCAGATACTATACCCAGCAAATCAAGAATAGGGGCTGGAGAGATAGCCTAGTGGTTAAGAGCACCGACTGCTCTTGCAGCAGGACCCGAGTTCGATCCCCAGCACCCACATGGCGGCAAGAACTGTCTGTAACTCCCAATTCCAGGAGAACTCCAGTTCCACGGGAATCTCGAGACCCTCTTCTGACCTCCGTGGCATTGACGACATGGGTGCACAGACCTACATGCAGATAGTACATTCATACACATACAAAAATAAATAAAATTTAAAAAAATTTAAAAAATGACAAGTATAGTTGAAAGAAAAAGAAAAATATTTCCTGACATAAACAAGATGAAAGAATTCATGTCCAGGAAACCAACCCTTTAGAAAATACTCAAAACAATTCAAAGGTCAGAGGAAAAGAGCAACTATCCCCAAGCACCTAGAGAGAGTAATGAATAAAAGTATAACTGCAGAAATACAAACCTAGACCAAGAATGCAAAACAGAAATTAAGGTAAAAGGAAGCAGCACAGATATCTCAATACTAACTTTATTTTTTTTACAATAGAAATTAGATTTTTAATTTTTTTTATTATATTTTTTATCAAATCAAAACCTGTGTCCGCCCATCCCCCCACCCCACCAGAGCTCATGCAATAATACTGATAAAATAGTAATGGGCTGAACAGTCTCCAAAATCAAAGAATAACTCCTAAAAAAAAGCCCAGGCCCAGACGGTTTCAAAACAGAATTCTATAAAACATTTCAAAAAGACTTACAACCATTATTACTGAAGTTGTTTAGAAGGATACAGAGAGAATTCTTCCAAATTCCTTCTATTAAGCCAGCATCACTCTATTACCAAAAACCAGGCAAAGATACAACAAAAAAGAACTATAGACTTATCTCCCTAATGAACACAGATGTCAAAATTCTAAACAGGATACTGGCAAATCACATACAGACCCACATCAAGAAGATCATCCATCATGACCAAGTTAGATTCATACCAGAAATGCAGGGATGGTTCAACATAGAGAAAATCAATACATATATCAAGCATATAAAATGGACTGAAAGACAAAAAACCAACCATCATCTCAATTGAGGCAGAAAAAGCTTTGACAAAATTCAGCATCCCTTCATGCTTGAAGTCCTAGAGGGAATTGGATTGGAGGAATCATTCCTCAATGTAATCAAAGCCATATACAGGAAACCACAGCCAATACATCCTAATGGGGGAAATGACAGAAACATTCCCTTTAAGTAAAGGTAGGAACTCAGCAAGGCTGCCCCCTGTCACCACTCCTCTTCAATATAGTGCTTGAAATACTTGCTAGAGCAATAAGGCAAGAAAAGGAAATTAAAGGATTGGAAAAGAAGAAGTCAAGCTATCCATATTTGCTGATGAGATGACTATTTACTTAAGGGATGCTAAAAACTCCACCAGAAAAATCCTAGAAATGATAAACAGGTTCAGCAAAGTGGCAGGATACAAAATTAACCTAAAAAAACAGTAGTCTTTCTTTACACCAACAACAAGCAACTGAGGAAGGAATTCAAAGAGACCTTCCCACACACAATAGCCTCAAAAACAATAAAATACCTAGGAACAAACCTATCCAAAGACACCAAAGATCTCTACAACAAAAACTTTAAATCCTTGAAGAAGGAAATTGAATGCATGACAAACCTCCCATTCTCATGGATTGGGAAAATTAACATTGTAAAAATGTCCATTCTACCCAAACTCTTGTATAGATTTAATGAAATCCCAATTAAAATCCCCAAGACTTTTTTTTCACAGGCTTGGAAAAAAAGTCATTAATTTCATTTGGAAAAACAAAAGACCCTGAACAGCCAAACAACTCTTGAGGAAAAGAGGCAGTACAGGGGGATCTCTATAGCAGACTTCAAACTAACTACAGGGCGATAGTCTAAAAACAACTTTGTACTGGCAAAAAAACAGACCTGTTGACCAATGCAACAAAACGGAAGATCCAAACTGGGCACATACATTTCAGCCATCTCATATTTGACAAGGGGCCAAGAAGACACAATGGAGGAAAGACAGCATCTTCGCAAGTGGTTTTGGCAAAACCGGATCACCACTTGTAGAAGAATGAAATTAAACCCCTACCTCTTGCCCTGTACAAAAATCACCTCCAGATATATTAAAGACCCAATGGTGAAACCCAAACTTTGAAGGCAATAGAAGAAAAAGTTGGCAGCAGACTACAAGACATAGGCATAGGAAAAGACATCTTAAATCAGACAGCAGCTGCACAAGAATTAAGGTCGACACTTGACAACTGGGACCTCATTAAACTCAAAAGAAACAATCAAGGAAGTGAAGAAAAATCCCACAGAGTGGGAGGAAACCTTCACCACAGAAACCTTCACCACATCTGACAAAGCATTGAATTCCAGAATATATAAACTACTCAAAAAACAAAGAAGAAAGAAAACAAATGACCCACTCAATAGATGGAGCAAAGAGCTGAACAGAGACTTCACCAGTGAGGAATTAGAGATGTTGAGAAACATGTTAAGAAGTGTTAAGCATCATATAATCATTAAGGCAATGCAATCAAAACCACTCTAAGATATCATCTTACTCCAATAAGAGTGGCTAGGATTCAAGAAAACAAATGACACCAAGTGCTGGAGGTTGTGGGGAAAGAGGAACACTCACCACTGCTGGTGGGAATGTAAATGGTACAAGCCACTATGGAAAGCAGTGTGGAGGCCCTTGGATGACTTGGAATGAACTTGCCACCCTGACCCAGCCATACCTCTCCTGGGCATATACCCACAAGACTCATCTTAGCACAGAGATACTTGCACAGCTATGTTTATTGAAGCTCTCTTCACAATATCAAGGAGCTGGAACCAACCCAAGTGCCCCTCAACTGACAAATGGATAGAGAACATGTGGTATATGTACACGATGGAGTTCTAGCAGCGTAAAGAAAGATGACATAATGAGTTTCACAGGTAAATGGGTGGAACTAGAAGATATTATGTTAAGTGAAGTAACACAGTCCTCTTGTAGAGGACCTGGTTTCTATCGCCAGCACCACATGACAGCTGAGAACCGTCTGTAACTCCAATTCCAGGAGAACTCCAGTTCCCGGGGAATCCGACACCCCCTTCTGACCTCCGCAGCATTGCACACAACGGGTGCACAAACTGCATGCAGATTTACAGTACATTATCATACATCATCATTAAGAAAATCAGCAATCAAATAATAAATTTTAAAGTAAATCAGTAAACGTGCAAAAATCAGATTGTGCCACAGCACCCAGTGGATATGGAATGAAATGAGTTGAGATTGATGCATATCTTTCATCATACCTGAATGCTATTTTAAAGTAATAGATATTTTTTAGCCACACTCCACTCATGTTTCAATAAAACTAGCAACCAGCAAGTGAAAAGACAGTGCAATTAATCACCTGGTTGGAGGTACAGACATTTAACTCCATCTGTTCAGGGGAATGAGGCAGGGGGATTGTCCAGTCAAGGCTTTTCTTTTTTTTAACATTTTTTTATTTTTTATTTTTTGTATGTGTATAAATGTACTGTCTGCATGTAGGTTTGTGCGCCTCGTGTCGTGCAATGCTGCGGAGGTCAGAAGAGGGTCTGATTCCCTGGAACTGGAGTTCTCCTGCAATTGGAGTTACAGACGGTTCTTAGCCGCCGTGTGGGTGGTGGGATCGAACCCGGGTCCTCTGCAAGAGCAGTCAGTGCTCTTAACCGCTAGGTCATCTCTCCAGCCCCAGTCAAGGCTTTTCTGAGCTTCCGAAGTGACTTCAAAGTCAGATCCAGAATGTGAGAAGGTATGTCAGGGTTGAAAGTGGAGAAAAAGGTTAGGTCTGTACTTAAGGGGTCACTTAATGGTAGAGTACTTGCCTAGCATATATGAGACCCTGGGTTAAAATCCATAGCATTAGGGAAAAAAGAAGGAAAGAAAAGAAGACAACCAAATAACTTGAACTTCTTGGAAATGAAAAGACAGTTGTTACACCATTGTGATGTTATTAAATTCCACTGAGGCCCAAACCTAGGCCAAACTTGACTCAGTGCCTAGTGGAAGTCATATTCAAAGTAAGAATTTTTAAAAAAGATTTAAAAATTATTTTTTTCCTGTATGATTTCATCAGTGAAGAATGACTTTTGTTTAAAAAGTTATAAGGAGCTTTATAAGAAGTTTTCAACAGAATTTTAATAATAGAGTTTTCTATACTGTATTTTTATATGTAGTGCAATTATTCATCTCAACATTGAGCAGAATTACACAGGAAGTTTCCCCTTCTTGCACATGTGTGTCATAACAAGGGTTCATACAACTAAAATTACAAATGAAAGCAGACCTTGCAAATACTATTGAAATAGAGCTGCTATGCTATTTTGGGACCAGAACAGATGTTCTCTGAAGCAAAAAACTAATAAAATTTTGCATGAGGCAAAATCTCTGCTATTAGCAGGATAGAAAACAAGGAGAAAGCAGAAAGGGAGAGAGAGTCACAGAATCTGATGACAAGAGATTAGTGACATTCAGGCAGCACCTTGACTGACTCTTGGCACAGACATTTTTCCATCTAGTCCAACTAGCAGGTACTCAGCTGGTGATGAAGTTAAGATGGTATTCCTAATCTATGGCTTTATGTTTTATCAGATTCTTTTTATTTTAACATTTTATTCTTACTGATATCTTTTTATTTTATGGGTTATATACTTAATGCATATACATTTTCAAAACTGGAAATAAGAAATCATATGAAAAAAAAATTTCACCCATAGCAAAGCTCGCACCAAGATATTTTAATATTTATGTCTATCTATTTATCTATCATCTATCTATCTGTATAAAATTTATGTTATTTTTAGTTTCATAGTTTATAAAATTTTTCTGTCATTTTTAACTGTCAATTAAATATATATATATACATATATATATATATTATGTGTATTAAAGTTTTAGCTGTGTGAACGTAAGCTTACCCTGTCACACATGCCCACAGAGGCTGGAAGAGGACATGAGATCCAACAGAACTGGATTTAACAGATAGTTGTTACCTGCCATGTGGACGCTGAGATCCAAACCCAGGTCCTCAATGAAGAGCAGCCAGTGCTCTTAACACTGAGCCATCACTCCATGCACCCTTACTTTGTTAACTATAATAAATTTTAATTGATAAATAATTTTGTATTATATAATTAAATAATTTTGTATTATATAATTACTCAAATTATGTACTTAGGTATATATTTGTATATATTTGTATATAATTCAGACAATGCCTCTCTAGATCAGAAGAGGGCATCAGATCCCCTGGGACTGGGGTTACAGATGGTTGTTAGCAGTCATGTGGTGCTGGGAACTGAACCTGGGTTCTCTACAAGAGAAGCCAGTGCTCTTAACCACTTAGCTATCTGTCTAGCACCCTTACCCCCTTTTTAGAACTTAAAAAACATTAAGGAATATATTTTTAAATTTTTCTTCATGGCAACATGGAAAAGAATTTTTGTGGTAAAAAAATCTCCCTTTCTCTAATATTATATACCAAAATCAAATTATTAAGTGGAGGAGGGTATTAAGACTGGAGAAAGTCTTCTCTTCATGGTGAGTTTAGGAAATCTTATGCAGTTGCCCATCAAAATGTCCAGGGATCTGCCCACACCCAGTTTACATGGAGACAGGATAAGATTACTAGTCTTCTAGAGAGTTTGCAGAACAGGCTGCCCAGTCTGACACCTGCTCTTCTGCTCTCCTTTGCCACCTCCCAGGCAGCACTCATCCATTTGACAACAGAACAGACTAAAATAAGTCATCATAACCATATGATCTGTTTTAATAAGATGTCAGAAATACCAAGCTATTATTATAGCTATGAATCATGCTGCTTTAATATGTTTTTAGGATGTACTCATAATAAAGTTAGGTAATTTTAATAATACTCAAAGTTAGTAAACTCAACACTAGTATATATTTGGATTAAAAGATTAGACAGGGCCTGGAGAGGTGGCTCAGCATTGAAGAATACATAGGGCCTTACAGAAAACTTGAGTTTGGTTTCTAGCACCACTGCCTGGAACTCTAGCTTCAGGAGAATCCAATTTCTACAACCTCTGTGTACACACACACATTCCTGCAAACTACCACCATCCAGCATACACATAAATTTTTTAAATGCAAGATTTAAAAATATACAGGAAGTGCTGAAAAGATGTGTCAGTGTTTAAGAGCACTGTCTGCTCTTCACCAAGGACCTGGGTTTGGTTCCCAGACTCCACATGGCAGGTAACAACTGTATGTAAACCTAGTTCTAGTGGATCTGATGACCTCTTCTGATCTCTGTGTGAGGTTCAGTTCCCAACACCCACATAGCAGCTAAGAACCATCTGTAATTCCAATTACAGGAGATCTGACACCCTCTTCTCATTTCCACACACATTGTAGGATATGAACACAGTTACATACTTGCAGGTAAACATTTATGTACATATAAATATATATGTAAATAATAAATAAATGGAGTTAATTTACAAAAATTGATTTTTCAAGATATGTCTCAATAATATAAATAAGGGATATTTCAAACCTTGTGCTTGTGAGATGACTGGTGAACTGTGCCTATAAAATAAAGCTATAATGATAATTATGCATCTTTGTCTACTCAAACCCCCAGTACTAATGAACTCCCTGTGTCCTATGGTTTTATTGTCAACATTGTTTTCTTAAATACACAACAACATAGTCACGTAAGAAGTGGTTGAGGCATGCCTGGAAGATGAGTATCTGAGTGGATAGACTGTCATTTTCATGGGTAACCAGGAAGTATATTTATTTGGCTAATGAAATTATATTTATTGTTACAATATACTAGGCTTTGCCCAATAGATTGAACCAAAAAGTACAGAAATACAAGACATTCTAGAAAAAAAATCTAGTAACTCTTCTCACTCTTTTCATCTCTACACATGAAACTTTTATGAATTAAAATTTCTAAATGAATAAAATTATTAAAGATTGACCAGGTTCTGAAGTACATAAATAATGTTACATTTACCAGAACAAATCCTATTTAAAATTTAAAGGGGTATTTTTGTTAGTATTTAGTGAATGATTGATTGGCTCATACTTGAAGTCCCCATATTAAATATTAATGAAACTCTATATAGTAGACACTAGCATCTCCATATTTAAGAATATCAGAGCCTGGGGTCAAGCAACTTAAGCAAGAACATGATATCGACTACAGTACAGACTCAACTTTCAGGACAATTTGGTTTGTCTAACCTCAAGGGCAAATTTCTGGACATGGTGGTATCAAATGTGCTCTCCTTGAAAATCGGAGTACCGAGCTGGAGAGATAGCCTAGCGGTTAAGAGCACCGACTGCTTTTGCAGAGGACGCCGGTTCGATCCCCAGCACCCACATGGTGGCTGAGAACCTCTGTAACTCCAATTCCGGAGAACTCCAGTTTCCATGGGGAATCTGCAGACCCTCTGTCTGACCTCCCTGGGCAAGCACGACACAGGCCACAACTTCCATTTGCAGGACAGTACATTCACACACATAAAAAAAACATAAATAAAATTAAAAAAAAGGGGGGGGCTGGAGAGATGGCCTGACCGTTAAGAGCGCTGACCGATCTTTGTCAGAGACCCGGGTTTCAATCCCCAGCACCCACACGGCGGCCAGACACCGTCCAAACTCCAATCCATGAGAAATCCAGTTCCGGGGAATCTGACGCCCTCTTCTTGAACCTCCACGGCATTGCACGACACGGTGCACAAACCTCGCATGCAGACAGTAACATCATACAACATTACAGCAAATAAATAAAAAATTAAAAAAAAAACAGAAAAATCAGAGTACCACTGCCTGCATTCACTGGTAAGTTGAACAGAAATGGCCCTGCATTGAAGACATGGTTTCACGATTGGTGTGGACGGACATCACAGAAACATTAGAAAGTGAAGCCTAGAGACAGTTCTTCTGGCAACTGTGTCTGCAAGGTGATAATGAGACTCAAACTCTCCTCTTCCTAGAACTGTCCATTCCTGCTCTATGTTCCCACCAGAACATGACAGCACAGGCCAAAAGCAATGGGCCACTGGGTACAATGGATACTTTTAAAATTTCATCCCAGAATTATCTATCTATCTATCTATTTATTTATTTATTTATTTATTCTATTTATCTATTTTTGGTCTTTTCAAGAAAGGTCTCCCTGAGCTCCAGCTGTCCTGGACTTATCCTGTAGACCCGGCTGGCCTTGAACTCACACGATCCGCCTGCCTCTGCCTCCCAAGTGCTAGGATTAAAGGTGTGCGCGACCACGCACGCCATCCCAGATATTTATTATAGTAACTAAAAACTGCCCACATACTCTTTGTAACTACTTTTGGGATAATTTTTAAAACTTTAGTTCTGTTAGGTGCATGAGGGAAGAGCTACTGTTGGAAAATTTTTGTGACTGCTCTCTTGAAGAACACTCTCAGATTGCCCTGGTGCACTTCCATTCTGCAGCACAGCTCTCCTGAGCAAGGCTTGGCTGAACCCATACCCTTCAAGGGACCATTCAGAGATAACTATGCATTCTGCTGCAAGCAGTGACACAATCGCACTCCAGGCCTTCAAACAGGATCCTTCCGTAAATTAAGGTCAACCTGAGGATTGAATGATACGTGTGCAGCTGAGTTTTTGTTAGTTATTCTAAGAAAGTGAAAGTGTAGGATTAAGAGGAAATCATATTTTTATAGTGGAAAGGCTTTTAGAGTTGAGACGACATTCCCATCATGAATAAGTGCATCAGGAGATAAGGCGATAGTGCTCAGAAGCTACCAGCAATATGGATAAGGCAACCAGGTTTGGAAACCTATCAGTCTGCCCTCTTGAGAATGCTTGGGTCTCTGTAAACTGTTCATGTCAAAGGAAGGGGCAACTCTACGAACTAGAGATAGGTGGCTGCACACTCCAGGAGTGTTTGCTGTAGCTTCTGAATGCATTCCGAGGGGAACATATCGTCATCCAGGTATTCTGGAGAACCCCTCTGTCTTCCTTGTTCCCCTCTTTCTGCTTTGACGATGAACTTGACAGAAAGAGAAATGAACATAAAGAATTTTCAAGTCTTCCCATCTGATAAGGGCATTGTGTGACATGTAATAGGCAGAGCTTTGAAGTGGACTTTGCAAGATGCAGTTGCCTTTATGATGAGGGAACATGATGCTGCACTTTATGTCATGTTTTATTTTCTAGTGTTTTATCAGAACTTTTAAATATTTTGAATATAGAAAGTATATGTCTGCACATTTACACTGATGCTGTGTGTTTCTCATTTGTAATATAGACACCTCTCAATGGATTTCAACTGACTACTCATGACTATCTGCAATTTAGTCATCCCTACATAGTTTCTGACTTCAAAGTACTAATAAAAGGAACTAAAAGTTGTGAAGAATATTCTACCAGTCTTCCAAAAAATATGGTAGCCATACCTCCCAAGCTTCTCAGTCCCAACTTCACACCACACACATGCACCTTGAAAAGTATTTTTATTTGTATTGTTATATCTTGCTATATATCTATATCTATTATATACTGGATCTATTATAATTAATATAACCACAATATAGCATATATAACTGAAGTTTTAGTAGATAGCCCTCACGATTTGAAGAAATTAATGTGTATTAAAGTATCCATCCATGATTAGAATTTCTGTCTACAGAAAGACAATCAGACTGCATCCATTGGATTTTACATTTTTGAGCCTCGAATAAGGGAATCTGTGCTAATATAAAGTACTTCCATTAACAGATTATTCCTAGGTTCAAGCAAAACCACTTTTAATCCACAAAAGGCTATCTTGTTTCCTGAGTTTACTGCATTAATCTGTATACACTGTCCATGAAGAAGAGAGAAAATGTGTGCAAATAAGGAAAATAGAAGAGGGCTGGAGAGATGGCCTAGCAGTTAAGAGCACAGACTACTCTTGCAGAGGACCCGGGTTCGATCCCCAGCACCCACATGGCGGCTGAGTCTTTAACTCAATTCCAGGGGAGTCCAATGCCCTCTTCTGACCTCCACGGCATTGCACGACACAGGTGCACAAACCTGCATGCAGAAAGTACACTCACACACATAAAAATAAATAAAAATTAAAAAAAAAGAAAAATAGAAGAGAATTAATTGAAACAACAGAGTTTAATTGAAATAACAGGTAGAGAGCTATTAGAAATGGTTTTCCAAGATTTATTTATTTTATTTTATGTGTTTGTTTGAGTGTCTACATGTGTTAGAATCCAAAATGCATGCCTGGTCCCCACAGAAACCAGTAGAGGGCAATGGAGGGCAATGGATCCCTTGTAACTACAGAAGATTATAAGCTGCCATCTGTGTTTTGGGAACTGAACTAGAGTTATCTGCAGGAGTATCAAGTGCTCTTAACCATTAAGCCATCTCTCCTTATCCTAAACTATGACTTTGTAATAATACTTTACTTATTATTTTTATGTGTTTGAATGTACTGCCTGCATGTGTGTAATGACATCCAGTCCATGCAATGCCTGAGGAGGGCAGAAGAGGGCAACAGATTCCCTGGAACTGGAGTTACACACAGTTGTTTCTGCCATGTGAATGCTGGGAATGTAACCTTGGTCCTCTGCAAGAGCAGCCAGTGGTCTTAACAACTTCACCATCCCTCCAGCCCCCAGGAAATATTTTTTGAGAGTTGAGTGATAAATACAAAGATTCAATTTACAAAAATTATCTAGGTGCTATAAAAATTACAGTTTGCTGTGGATATATAAGTATTTCTCCTTTTAAGGTATAATTACAAACTCTGGCTTTCTCTGTATATTTTTTTTTGAAAATTCAAGAGCATGTGAGGTAAACTGTATTTATTTTCTCTTCACTCAAGTGCCTCAGACCATTCCGCAGATTTACTGCAGCATCTACTTACGAATACTTTATTACTGGGAAATAGAGTTCTGATCGCTGCTACTTGGCTTACTTTTTTTTGTTTAACTTTACACCTTTAGGTTTTGCTCTTTCACAACCTCATTCCCTATTAAATGTTCGCCAGTGCATTTCCTCCTTCTTGCCGTGTCCTGATGACCTTGCTGATCCCCAGCCTCATTTCCTTCCCTCTCTCCTGACATTCTTCCTCCAGCCACCTTGATCTTGTCCTCTTACAGCTTTGCCCAACACTCCCTTCTCTTCTCAGTCTTTGCCTTTGCTTCCCTCTACACACAATGACTTTCCCTTTATCCCTCTATCCATAGCTTGCTTCTGGCCTTCTTTAAAGGGTATATTCTGAAACAGGGGAAAAGTCATCACTGATTACCAGTATATCTAAATAAAATCCTCCATTATGTCACTTCTTCCCCCTTTGTGAAATGGTCTTAATATGTAAGTCAGATTGGCCTTGAACTCACTTTACCTCACAGGCCAGCGTCACATTCTTTATCTTCTTTCAACAGTTCTTGGAATATTGGGATGTACCATCACATTAGTTCTACTGTCTTTTGTATGTTTATACTACTTGGTTTACTTCACAGTGTACACATACCTCCATATCCACACATTCTACATTCTTAGATTGAACCAATTGTGGATAGAAAACTTCTAGAAATAAATCATGTTTCATGTGAACATACACTGAATTTTGTCATTATGCCCTAAACACTATTGTCCACCATTTGTTTAATAATATGTACATAGCATTAGGCATTATAAGTAACTTAGATATGATTCAAAATATATAGGTTGATGTGAATAAAATATATGCTAATATAACCAGTTATAAGGCACATGTATGTAGATATTCTTTATATGATTTGACCATCTGCATATTTCAATATTCAGAGTTGAGCAAATGGCTCTGGATACCCTCCCTTAAAAGATTTCAAAAGATCACTACACCTGTCACATACCCTATTTTCTTACTATTTTCCCTCTTACACACACACACACACACACACAAAAACACACAAAATCAAATACATATTCTATTCCACAAAAGTGTGTGAGAACATGCTCTCAGTTTTGTTGTTTGCTATTAAATGAACATTACTGAAAACAGGCTTGGTATATAGTAGATGATAAATAACTCAATCTGACTATAAATATATCACTTAGTAGATATATTTTCTTCAAAAAACTAAAACAAATTTTATTGTCTTAGATCACCTTCTCAGAAGCAACACAAAGTTTGTATATTATACAACTTCTCTAGTTGTGATGGCTAATTTTGGTCATTAACATGGCTGCATTAAAAGTGCCCAGGAGGTTAATGAAGCACATCCACATATGTGTCTAAAGGTATTCATGAGGTCTCTTCTATAACCATTTAACACATTATGGATTCCTGATCTGATGTCACTACTCGGAGATGCTGATGGGTAGGAGCTGAGGAGTGATGGAACGCAGCAGGTCACTGGGCTATGTCCATGAGGACTGCACCTCGTCTTGGCCTCTCTCTGTATTACCTTTCTCTGTTTTCTATACACCAAAAAGTGACTACTTCTGCCATATGCTCCTGCTACTATCATGTTTAACCTAAGTGCATGTGTCAGGCAACCTGCATCGAACCATTGGAAATCTTGATAAGTATTGCCTCCCTTAAGTTATTCTGTCAGATATTTTGTCCGAGTGATGAAAAAGTAAAAAGCAATAAGTAGTTTGGTTCAGGAAAGGGTTTTGAATTAATCTCTCAGTTCATGCTCTCGGATTAGTGTGAGACATAGTCAATATGTACATGTTTTCAGTCCTTAATTTTATTAGTGGTATTTCTGTGAATGGGAATTTTATATTTCAATGTGATTCAAGTATATTCAGTCTATGCACTCGAGATAACAAATTCTTGACCATTTTGCTATAGAGATATAAAAATTTACAAGGATTGACATATGAAATGTATGGTTTTGATTCAAGAAGTTAGACATATTCTTCAACTGAGAGATATTTGTTACTCCACATTAAAAATTTATCCTGCAATATCATTTGCACTTTTGAATCTAGTGGGCTATATTTCAAAAATAAAATAATTTTCTCAATACTACTTATCAATAATTTCTTTTCTTTCTCAATATTTGAAAATTATCTTTTACATCATTAAGTTTGTTTACTTATAGACATACTTAGATATATATTATTTATACTAATATATGATGTGCCAACTATATCTACATTAAATATATATATACTTATATATTAATAGNCTATAACCATTTAACACATTATGGATTCCTGATCTGATGTCACTACTCGGAGATGCTGATGGGTAGGAGCTGAGGAGTGATGGAACGCAGCAGGTCACTGGGCTATGTCCATGAGGACTGCACCTCGTCTTGGCCTCTCTCTGTATTACCTTTCTCTGTTTTCTATACACCAAAAAGTGACTACTTCTGCCATATGCTCCTGCTACTATCATGTTTAACCTAAGTGCATGTGTCAGGCAACCTGCATCGAACCATTGGAAATCTTGATAAGTATTGCCTCCCTTAAGTTATTCTGTCAGATATTTTGTCCGAGTGATGAAAAAGTAAAAAGCAATAAGTAGTTTGGTTCAGGAAAGGGTTTTGAATTAATCTCTCAGTTCATGCTCTCGGATTAGTGTGAGACATAGTCAATATGTACATGTTTTCAGTCCTTAATTTTATTAGTGGTATTTCTGTGAATGGGAATTTTATATTTCAATGTGATTCAAGTATATTCAGTCTATGCACTCGAGATAACAAATTCTTGACCATTTTGCTATAGAGATATAAAAATTTACAAGGATTGACATATGAAATGTATGGTTTTGATTCAAGAAGTTAGACATATTCTTCAACTGAGAGATATTTGTTACTCCACATTAAAAATTTATCCTGCAATATCATTTGCACTTTTGAATCTAGTGGGCTATATTTCAAAAATAAAATAATTTTCTCAATACTACTTATCAATAATTTCTTTTCTTTCTCAATATTTGAAAATTATCTTTTACATCATTAAGTTTGTTTACTTATAGACATACTTAGATATATATTATTTATACTAATATATGATGTGCCAACTATATCTACATTAAATATATATATACTTATATATTAATAGGTCTGCAAGTGTGATAAATGCTCTTAACCACTACTGTATCTCGCCTACATGTCTTTTTACATAGTCATGTTTTCTTTAATTTTAGGACATTTTCAAACCATTTGTGGGGTCCAAAATTCCCCCAATTGCCAAACTTACTTATTTGACCTCTGAAGCTTATATTTGGATGACTATGCAAGAGAAATCACAGAATAAATTAAAGAAAAATAATCTAATGAGAAGTGCAGATAATTTAAGTAAATTTATAGTTATTAGCTAATAAATTTTAATTGTTCTGGAAAGTGTTCTATGAGTTAGTATTATCTCAAAAATAATCTGAGGGACAAAAATAAACCAATACTTTTAATACCTGGGGAATTAACACCACAGATAAAGGGAAGCATCTAATGTTAATACTACATCTTAAAGTAGGTACTCTACAGTAAATAAAGGAAAAACAAAATCTCATAGCTAAAATACACAACATGAGAGCAAGAAAATATGCTCACAATATAGACAGTGATCAGAACACCATGTGGGATTCGTAACCAGTTCCTGACATCAGATCAGGAATCCATAAGGGGTTTATGAACCAGCCACACTGGTGTTCAAGTTCAACATCATGTAAATCCACAGTAAGTAATACAGTATGCATTGTTATGTTTCCTCTTAAATATTTATTATAATCTGATATTCCTTAATCATTTCAAGTCTTTGCTTTGTTATCAGTGTAGGAATTAATTTTAGAGAAATAATTTATTTCAAATTATCTACTCACCTAAGCCACTAATATTAGCATAATGTGTGAAGTATCTGATTCCCATCATAATTGTAAAACTTCTTTACCTCTGTCCATGTCATAAACCCCTTGGTATTTGATTAATTTCTCTCCACATCAATAAATGAAATCTTCATGTTATAAATGAATATATTCATGGAAGAACGTGTCCTTGTATTTTCATAAAATTTCTAGTAAGTCAGTGAATACAAGTAGACTTAGAAAAGAAATGATTTTGATGGAATAAACAGAGAATTTTCAAAGGTCATTTTTCTCCTTTGTGTTATAAAGCCATAACTTTGAAACAAATGTCAACTTTTCACATACATTACTCGTTGAAGAGTAATTTAAAATGTATTGCTTTCAGCCTCGTTAGAGTATAGACTATCATTCTTGGACTACCCAGGCTGTACATGGAGGCCAGTACAGGAAGATTAAGACAGGATGCATGCTTACTGGACCTCATTTGAGTGACCATGGGAGGGAAAGACTCCAGTGTGGAGTGCAAGGGCAAGATTGATGGTTGTTTGGCTTGCCAAGGAGGAACCTTCAAACACTTCCTTAAGGAAAACATGACATCTTTTAGCAAAAAAAAAAAAAAAAAAAAGAAAAAGAAAAAGAAAAGAAAATCCTCCAATTCAGGTGATATGTGTATGTATGTATATATTTATGTATGTATATAATTATGTATATATATATATATATATATCCATATCTTGAAGTAATACAAGTTGAGGAGAACAACAACAACAAAAGAACTGGAAACAACAAATCTCTGGAAGGACTTGGAAAGAGATGCAGGATATGTGTGGCAGAGTGCAGGAACTCAGGTCGTGTGGGGAGCGTGGAAAGGGTTGTGACTCTAGATTCAATTGAGAAATGATGTGATGTATGAAGAAACTTTAATAATAATAAAAAACAAAATGAAATATATTGCTTGAAGAATTCCCCTATAGTTTCTTACAATCCTCCTTTGTGTGAAATTCTCATGGGCTAAAGATACTGCATCTTGAAAAACCCTTTCCAAAATTTAAATAACTCAGCAGACTAACAGATTAAGATTTAATGTGTCATCATTTAATTAGAGATAGGAAACTAGTCAAACTGCTTGTTCCAACCAAAGTTGCAAGCCAGCAGCTCTTGGCAGAATCTGGCTGTAGGCTTGGCTTGTTTGGATAACACTAACATGTTTGTACAAAATTTGATTTTAATTACTTCAAATAAAGTGTGTCTCTTCCAGTTTCCCAATGGCCCTTCTAGTTCTCTGTGGTGTTTACATGGATTCAAATGACCAATTTGTGTTACTTTTCACCTTTGAGATTGTGTCCTCTGAAGTACCAATGTTGAGGAAAGAAGAGGAGTCACCTTCCTGAAGAGGATAGGAATCTGAAAAGTATTAGGGCCTCTTGAAGCTAAGTCTTGTCTTGTTATCTCACCCTGGGCTGGAGCCCTCCCTAACTTCATCATCGTTCTTTCTTCTGACCTTTAGTTTTATGCAAGTCTCTCCAGAACTTACATTCAGATTTCTACTTGTATTTCCAAATTCCACACTGGCGCTTGCCTCTCCCTGCCTGGCTTTCCTCTTTTGTTCCTTGTTTTCTCAGTTCTAGCATTACTTCCCAGCCATAATACCCCTGGCTTTCTAGCACAGAGCCAGTGTTCCTTTTTTTTTTAAGACTCAAATGAAGTTGTAAAAATAATAGACTTTAGGGGTTCAGAGATGGCCTAGTGGTTAAGAGTGCCGACTGCTCTTGCAGAGGACCTGGGTTCCATCCCCGCACCCACATGACAGCTGAGAACCGTCTTTAACTCCAGTTCCAGGGGAATCCGACACCCTCTTCTGACCTCTGTGGCATTGCACGACACGGGTGCATAAACCTACATGCAGACAGTACATTCATACACATAAAAAATAAATAATTAAAAAATAATAGACTTTATAGGTAACATCCTCTATCTTTCAGCAAAGGTAGTACCTTACAGAGAATGCCTTCTATTCATTTTGACTGTGATGAATATTTGTTATGATTGGGTAGGGAACCATTGGGTAGGGAACCATTGGAAAACTTTAAATAAGAAAAGCATATGACCTGACTTGTGCCCAGAAAATAATGTATTTGCTACATTAAGTTGACTGTGTTAGAACAAAAACAAGATTCAAGGAGACCAGTAGGAAATTGTGAAATTTCAGATAAGAGAAAATAGAAAATTAGATTAGAGTTTTGACATTAGAAATATGATGAATAATTGTATTCAGAATATATTTTAAGAGTCAGGGAGACTGTCTCAAAAAGGCCAAAAAAAATTCTTGTTAATAAATTCTATAAAATATTTAGTTGCAGATTGGCTTGTCCAATATGTATTTTATGATATTTATTGTATTATAAATTATGATATATATTGTACTATAAATACATTGTATTATAAATTATTTTATTTAAATATATAATATATACAATATTAGCTTAAAACATGTCTCAGGCGTTTTTCTTATTATAAGTAGATAAGGGTGAGCTTCAAATATCTCTTAAACATTGTACAGTACATGGTTTGACAAGAGTATTAAAACAGCAGAATATAAATGGATTCAATTAGTTAATATGGTTAGTAGTGCGTCATTGGCATGTTTTCCTAACAATTATAAACTTACACTGAACTATTCATTCTAGAAATTTCCTACAGGTGGTGTTCAGGAAAAGTACTTCATTGACAATTTTATTTTATTTTATTTTATTTTACAGTTTATTTTCAGACAACATAATTTTATTTTTATTTTTTTAATTTGTTTATTTTTTAAGGGATCCTACAATATAAGAGCACAGTTGTTTTCAGATCACATTAACGTTGATCAGTTTGCCATATACTTAGGTAATTGGTTTTTCTGGGACTGTGTTACTTCACTCAGCATGATATCTTCTAGGTCCAGCCATTTACCTGCAAAGTTCATGATGTCATCTTTCTTTACTGTTGCATAGAACTCCATTGTGTAGATGTACCATATTTTCTCTATCCACCCATCAGTTGAGGGGCACATGGGTTGGTTCCAGCTCCTTGCTATTGTGAAGAGAGCTGTAATAAACATGGCTGTGCATGTATCTCTGTGGTAAGATGAGTCGTGTGGGTACCCAGGAGTAGTATGACTGGGTCAGGTCACAAGTTCATTCTAAGTCTTCCAAGGGTTCTCCACACTGCTTTCCATAGTGGCTGTACCAGTTTACATTCCCACCAGCAGTGGATGAGTGTTCCCCTTTCCCCACAACCTCTCCAGCACTTGGTATCATTTGTTTTCTTGATCCTTGCCAGTCTTATTGGAGTGAGATATCTTAAAGTGGTTTTAATTTGCATTTCCTTAATTATTAGCAATGTTGAACATTTGTTAAGATGTTTCTCAGCCATCTCTAATTTCCCACTTGTGAAGTCTCTGCTCCGCTCTTTACTCCATCTTTTGCATTGGGGTAATTTGTTCCTTTCTTTCCTCTTTGTTTTTTGAAGCCTAGCTTTATATATCTTGGAATATCAATGTTTTGTCAGATGTATCTGCAGTGGCGTTCTTAGCTTTCTTCTACTCTATGGGTTTTTCTCCTTCATTTCCCTGATTGTTTCTTTTGATGTACGAAGCTTTTGAGTTTAATGACTGTTTGGTCCACAGTTGTGCAATGCTGTCTAATTATCTTCTTGCAGAGTGTCTTCTGATTTAGGAAGCTATTCCTTACGCTTATGTCCTGTAGGCTGCTGCAAACTTTTTCTTCTATATGTTATCATGTTCAAGAGTTTGGGTTGTTCATGTTGAGGTACTTTGATCCCTTGGAGGTGATTCTTCAGAGGGTGAGATTTTGATAGGGATTAATTATCATTCGTCTACAAGTGGTGATCCGTTTTTGCAGCCCATCTTGTGAGATCATGCTTTCATTCACTTTGTCTTCTGGCCCCCTTGTTAAATATGAGGTGAGCTAAATTGTATGTGCTCAAGTTTGGATCGCAAGTTTTGTTGCAATTGTTAACAGGTCTGTTTTGTTGTGCCGGTACAAAGCTGTTTTTTATGACTCTAGCCCTTGTAGATATAGTTTGAGAGTTGGTAAGAGACCCCCCTTATTGTTTCTTTTCCACTCTGGGTTGATTTTTGGCTTTAATTCAGGGTCTTTTTGTTGTTTTCCAAAGAACATTAGGACTTTTTCCTTTTCCCAACTGTGAAGAGAATAACCTGCTCCGGATTGTTCTTATAATTGTATTGTCTACAAACTAAATATCTATAAAGAGTTTGGGTAGAATGGACATTTTATAGTTTACTATTAGGTTCCAGATCATAGCCATCGGAAGGTTTTTCATCTCCATCTATGTTTTCTTTCATTTTTCAAATTTCCCTTCTTCAGGGGTTAAAATTTTTGTTTTAGAGATCTTTGGGGTTGGTTTGGTTTTGTTCCAAGGTATTTTTTTGTTTTTGAAGGATATTGTGAAGAGCCGTCACCCTTTCTAATCTTGTTTTCTTTGTTCTGCTTTCCTCCATTCACTTTTCTGAGGCTTTTTTCCATTTCTTGCCTCTTGATTGGATGAGTTTTGATTTCATTTTTTTTTACGCATCTTGTGATTCTTTAGTATTTCACCCTTCCTTTTGGAGTATACTCAATCTTTCTCTTCCTGTAAGCTCTCTTTGTATGGTTGGTTTCCTTTTTCTTTTTTTAATTCTTTTGTTTTTTTTTTAATTTGATGCTTTGTGTTATTTCAATACATCATTTCCAATTATTCCGCAGAGTTCAGGCATATATCCACCTTTCCTTTCCCCCTTTCCCTCCCACCCCTACCACCACCATCCCATCAGAATCATGCATTCTGCTAATAACTTTTCGCAATCTTTTCTGTTTTTATCTCTTCGTATGTTTTTCTTCGTTTTGTTTGTCCCTTTTGTTTTCATTTTCTTAACATTAAGTGCATAATTTAATACAAGCATCCTTCAATAAACAATTAAAGAATTAAAAAAAGTGACAAAAAACCCACACAGGCTCATAGAGGACAAGACCAACAGCTCAGAGAAAGTAGGACGTTTTTTTGCCTCTCTATCCACTGTGCCCATTTTAAGCCTAGGGACTACAATCTGGGGATAAGAGGGGGCGCGGTAGCATAGGAACGTAAGGGCCCTGGCTGCGATTGGGTCGTGCAATGGTTAACCTGAAAACTACAGACTGTAGTCATGGACACTCATCTTGCTTATACACTCATATACAAGCCCCCCACCCCCCTGGATGGTGGGATACTTTTTCTTTTTCATCATGGGGTCTTTTCAGTGTTCCACTTCCTTCAGAGTTTGTCATTCTGTCTCTCTAGGCTCTTTCTTGAGTTTCCTTCCTCTCCTTCTTCTCTTGACTGGTTCTTTATGTTCCTGATTTTTTTTTTTTTCTGAACTATGTTCGCAATTTTCCTTCCTAAGATTGTGTCCTGGGCCAACCTCAGGGGGAATCCCATTGTAGGATTCTTCCACAGGGCTGGTAGAGTTGGTGTTGAATTATCCAGCACCTTTCCCATGTTGTTTTTTTCCCATGTTGTTTCTTCTTTTTGTCCCTGGCATATGGGTTTCACTTTTGCCTGTATCCTAATGTGAATCCCAAATGCCTCTCTTCACCCTTTGTTCTCTTGGGGAGGCATGGGGGTGGGTTTCTGCCCTACCTACCTGTGTTTTAGGTGGTCCTGGGAAATCGCTGATCTAAGTTTGACCAAGTCTCAACACTGTCAACAGTCTCACTCTCTTTCTCCCCGCTATTCAGGGTGCCTCCACCCCTCCCCAGCCACACAAGAGGATTGATCACCCCCCAGAGTTTCCACTGGGCACAATAGGATTTTACAACAAATCAGCACTACCTGAAGCACCGGGCTCTACCTGTGCCTTCCCCCCCCGGTGGGTCCCTGGGATACTCCTCCAATCCTCTAAGCTCTGTGCACTCTCATTGACAATTTTAAATCCTTAACATTTTTTGGTATTTAAGATTATAGGAGAGGAAATGGAAATTCGCTTAATTAGTTGTAGATAAAGGCCTATTAAATTAATTAGGTTAATATCCCTAGACTTAATACTGAACAATTTGAAACAACAGGCACTGAGAGAAAAAAAATTTATGCAACTTCCACATATAATTCGAATCCTGAACAAACTAATTGTAATTACAGAACTATGGTCTATGCAGAAAGACTAGGCAGGTACTCGAATATGACCACTACCCCACTCTCCACTTGTTGAAAAAAAAGTTAATATATGATTAACTAATGAATTATACAATACATTCAATTAATTTTAATATTATGACATAAATAAATGGACGTCTCTTCACTGAGTTATTCTTAATCCTGTCTAAATATTAAACTATCTTAGGAGCCTTTACAAAACTAGCTCAATTGTCTGATCTAAACCGCTAGGAGCATTAGATCCAACTTGGCTACTACGTTTCTGTGGCGCCCTTTGCACAGCCCATGTCACAGAATCTAAAAGCAGACACATCAGGTACTTCTAGCCGCAGTTCTAATCGTTGATCATGGTGTCTTCCAGAAGTTTTAAACACCTATGATCCTGGGTGCCATTTCCTTAGACCTTCTGTTTTACTTATTTGGGCTTTTGTGACTGGCATTGAGTTTGATGAAAAGTTCCCGCGAACGTGCAACATTTGATTTAAGTTGCCTATAAACCATTTACCTTTCTCTATCGCTATGGGTGGTGAAGTGTATAAACTTATCTTGACAAGAACTTTCCTTGCTTCCTTAATCCTATTTCATGCTGCTCCAACCCACTCTGTAAAGATCATGATTTCGAGGCGAAACAAAAAAAGGATTCCTTTGATGTGACTATGCCACTTTTACTTAAATATTATATCATATACTACCTCTATTTACTTCATATATTACTATATATTTAGTCTACGACAGAGACCCTCCTAACTCCCATTTTGAAACTGTATTATGGTTTTGTTACCCCCCCCTCTCCCCCTCCCCCCCCCGT